>JAKCPI010002007.1:0-19220 GCA_023213315.1 Euborellia annulipes | reverse complement strand
CTTTTCCCAAACTCCTACTCTCGAGCATAAATAAATTAAATAGATGCTAATAAGTATATAAGAAATTATAAATAAATTTGTTTAAGGCCTAGTATGTCTTCGCATTAAGCAACCAAAAAGTCCTTTTGTTAAAACTAGACTGCAGAAGAAGAATTTGAGAAAGCAGATCATTCGGATAAAGCTGATAAAATGTTAGATCAAAACTAATAAGGGTGATAATAAAACAATTACAAATGTTAAAAATAAAAGAATTAAAGGATCAAACGAAAATTGTTGCCGGGAGGTCCAAACAGATTTGACATTTGAAAATATAAACCATCAGGATGAAGATGTACTTGGTAGAGTTGATGAATTGGTGGAACAACGAAGAATGGTCTAACCAAACGAAATCTTGAAACTTAATAAAATAATAGAAGACAAAGACCATTGTATAATGAATTTAAACTTAGAAATAAAAAAGAATACAGGGTGAAGTAAATGTGAACTGTTCTGCAGAACCTGATGGTGCGAAGCAGACAATTGAAGATAATAATGAGGATGGTAGTCACAAGACAATAAGGAAAAATATTTTGAACTTGGGTACGCAACTTGACTCTGAGTGTGGTGAAGAATTAAATGGGGATCAAAATCTGGATGGTCAAGCTGATGGACTGATGGATATATTGTTGGAGGACCGCAATAAGGAGAAAAGAACGGAAACTATTAATAAATCGAAAATATTGATTTTGGGGGCAATTGAAGCAAAAGGAATAAGAAATTATATAAATAATTCAGTAAGTGATACATATACTACAACCAGTATCATTAAACCTAACGCATCCTTTTGCTCAATAATTGATGACATAGAAAATTTAACAAAAAATTTTAATAAAAAGGATATTGTGATAATTGTTGGAGGTTTTGAGGATACCCAATTGGGAAGGACGGATCATAATATTTATATTGGAATGGATACATTAGTCAAGAAAACGAGACATACCCGGGTTAAAATAGTTGGTCTCTTTAATAGAAATAGGAAGGTGAATGAAGAAATCAATCTAAAAATAGAAAATTTTATTAGAATTAATGAAATTAAAAATATTGAAGTCATTGATCCTCCTTTAATGATTAAAACTATTTATTGTGTGAGGAACGGATACGCCCTTAAATATAAAGCAAAAAAATATTTAGCAGAGTTTTTAATAGAAGAAATAACAAATTCTAAAAAAATACCAGTTATAATCAGTAATAGATATGGTAAAGTGAATAAACATTTTTTAAGTCAAGCACATATGCACACGCAGTCTTTTCTTCTTCAAAAAAAATAAATTCTGAAAATAAAAATAACATATATATTTCAGAATTACATAATAACGAAGTCAAAGATCAAGTGATTTGTTTTAATTGTCAGGGCTTCTTAAACAATAGAGACCAAATTGAATATTATCTTAGTTGTTCGAATTATTTGATCGTTGCATTGACTGAAACTCACGTAACTGATGATATAACTCTTAAAGAATTAAACATAAGAGGATATAAACTGGAACAAATCTGCACTGAAAATCGAAGGACAGGCGGAGTGATGATTTTCTTGAAGGATTCTATTAAATATAGAATGAAAGACTCAATTAATAATGAAAACTATCTTTGGTTGATATCGGTTGAGATATACATAAATAGAGAAAAATACTTGTTGACAGTTATTTATCATCCACCAGCCAAGGAAGATGCTAAATTTTTAAAGTTTTTGAAGAGTTTATTAATGGAATGAATGAAATTGAGGGAAGGAAAATAATAATGGGTGATATTAATTATGACTATACCCAAACGACATTCTATATTCAAAAATATAAAGATATTATTTATAAAAATGGATTTAAGCAGATTGTAAACCATCCCACCCGAGAAACAGAATTTACTTCCACTGTTATAGACCATGTTATAACAAATGCAAAAAACATAAAGGTGAACGTTCTGCATACTCCAAGAATCAGTGATCATTACATGATAGAAATTATTTTTGAAAACTGTAAAAAGGATCAAGAAATTTTGAGATATAAGAAGAAAACATTTACCAACAGAAACTATAAAAAATATAATAAGGATATGTTTCAAGAAATACTACATAACTATGAATGGAATACATGTATATCTGATGTTAACATACTAGCTAATAGTCTCACTAATTCATTAAGAAATACAATAGATCAGATGTGCCCAATACAAGAATATCGAGTCGCTGTTAAACATCTGAATAATAAATGGATGAATAAGGAAATTTTGGACACTATGAAACAGAGAGATAATAAATATAGAGAAGCAAAAATGTCAAAGAATTTGAGTTTTTGGGATGAATACAGAAAGCTTAGAATACAAGTGATAAAAAAAATAAAATTTGCAAAAAATAAATATTTAACTGAATTGATTGACGGAAACAAACAAAATAGTCAAGTATTATGGAAAAACTTAAAAGAGTTATTGCCAGATAAAAATAAGGAACACAAAGACTTTATAGTTTTTGGAAATAAAGAAGAAAATGATGTTAATGTTATTCCTGATTGTTTCAATCAATATTTTGTTGAAAGCATTGAAAAAATTGTGACAGAGGTTGAAATTCAAAAGAAAAACTTAAATATATCACTTGATTCTATATGTAACAAGAGAGAAGATATGATTCCAAATAGATTTACATGCTTTGAAAGGATCGATATGACACAATTAAAGAGAATGGTTAAATCACTTAATAATACTGGTGGATGCGGAGATGGACTCACAACTGGTATAATAAGGGATGCAGTGGATGTCATCGCAAACAGATTTTTGGATGTAATCAATGCTTCTTTGACGGATGGAAAATTTCCTGATAATTGGAAGGACGCAATAGTGATACCAGTGCCGAAAGTGAATGGAACTAACAAGTGCGAAGAATTTCGTCCAATCAACATAGTTCCTATTTATGAAAAACTATTGGAAATGGCGGTGAGGGAACAATTAGTGAAGTATTGTGAGGAGTTTGGTTTGTTTAATAGTGACCAATCTGGGTTTAGACAGAAACATTCTTGTGAGACTGTTATATTAAAAATTACAGATGACTGGATGGAAAAATTTGAAAATGGTAAAACAATAATTTCGGTATTCCTAGATTATCGTAGGGCATTTGAAACTATTAACAGGAATAGACTGTTGGACAAATTGGAAGAATTAGGAATAGGTGGAAAAGTGCTGCAATGGTTTAGATCTTATCTTGGAAACAGAAGACAGAGAGTTAAATTTCAAGACAACTATTCAGAGTATAAAAATGTAAAATTTGGTGTTCCTCAAGGGACGGTTTTAGGCCCAATTCTGTTTCTATTGTATATAAATGATATTTCAAAATATATAAAACATTGTAAAATTAACATATTTGCGGATGACACAATGATTTATGTTAGTGGGGAAAATGTACAAAATTTGTTAAAGTGTATAAATGAAGATTTAGATAATTTGTTTGTATACTTATGTAATAATGAAATGTGCGTGAATATAAATAAATGTAAGTTTATGGTTGTGAATGGAAAAAAAAGAGAATGTATCAAATGTTATTAATGTTAAGATGAATGATATGATGTTGGAAAGAGTGGATAAAATAAAATATTTGGGAGTAGTTTTGGATAGTAAGATGAGTTTCCTGGAGCATGGTAAATACTTAGTTAATAAACTATCGAAAAAGGCATATTTTCTCCAGAGAATAGGAAAAAATTTGTCTATGTACACAAAACTGCTCTTATATAAATCAATAATTTCCCCACACTTGAATTTTTGTTCAACAATATTAAATTCCTTACCCGAGTATGTTGTAAATGATCTGCAAATTAAACAGAATTGGTGTATGAGGACTATATTAAGATGCGACAGATACACCTCAGTTAAAAAAATGTTAAATATTCTAGAAATATTTAATGTTAGAGAGACAGTATATTATAATTCTATGTCAATGGTTTTCAAGATGATTAATGGAGATATGCCAGAGTATTTAAATGAAAGAATAAAATTTAATAGTGAGAATTTTGAATATGGCTTAAGAGATAGAAGTAAGTTGAGAATTGATAAATGTAAAAGTGCTAAAAAACAAAAAACTTTATTCTATAGGGGATTGATGAATTTTAATAAATTAAATAAATGTATAAAGAATGTCAAAGATTTGAAAACTTTTCAAAACTTGTTGAGGAAGGAAATGTTAGAGAATAGGATAAACGATTGATATTTTGTGGAGTATTGGTGTGTTAAACTAATTTTCTCAAATTTATCCATCAAGTGACGATTGACTTTGAACTACTATTATCACTGGTCATTATTGTGTCCTTTATTCTTGAACGATTTATCAAAATTGATTATTGAAACGAAACGATAATTCATTTATTGTAAGAGGTACTAATTATTGGAATTATTGGAAAATATTTTTTAACTTAGATGTAAGGAAAATAAGGAATACTATTGTGGAATAATCAAGTAATATTTATTAATATTATTTTTTGTCTTGTATTACCATATTTTTTTTAAATATTCAATAAAGATTAAAGTTATGTAAGAAAAAAATATTTCCCCCCCCTAGAGCTCCCCCTAATGGTCCGATGTTATACATATTATATATCATTTTACTCGGGAGGAAGTCTTTTTTCTGAATATATAAAAAAAAAAGAATAGGTTATGAAAGAAAAAATATTTGCCCCCCCCTCCCCCCTCTAATGGTCCGATGTTTACCAAAAGCTTTTCAGTTCTTGGCCTCTACCCCTAGTTTATGGGTGCAAAATTTCAAAACAATTGAACAAATAGTTTTTGAGTTTTCGTTGACGAAAAAATTTACCACAGACACACACACACACACAGACATCATTCCAAAAACTACTTAAATGGATTCAGGGGACCTCAAAACGAATTTTGGCAGCTTCAGAAAAATTTCGATTTTTTTTACGATTACATTAACTTTACCTCAACCTACGGTTGATGGGCAAAGTTAAAAATAAACAATTTTAAAATATTTCTTTTTTTCTGACATCTGAAAAAGTTTATTATCTTTATATATAAAATTCTTCTGTACGTGTGTATGTGACTGAACTCCTCCTAAACGACTGAACCAATTATGATGAAATTTTCTGTGTATGTTTGTGAGAGTCCCGGACAGGTTTTGTTTCACAAATAACAATAAGTTAATGAGTAATTAACCGTTAAAATAAGAAAAAAATAAAAATTAGGAGAAAGGGTTGCCATGGTAACAAAATATAAATATTTTCCCATGTTTACGATTTTTTTTTATTTATTTACATTTTGAATTCTAAAATATCGGCGTGTCTGTGTACCGGGAGAGTCCCGGAAAGGATATTATTCACAAAAAATCTTCAGTTCATGAATAATTAACCGTTAAAATAAACTCTATATATAAAAATGAAAAGGGAAAATGTATGTACCGGTATGTATATAAGCCGAAGGCGAGCAGGGGGGTCCAGGGGGCGCAGCCCCCGCCTAGACGGAAAGCCCCGCCGAAGGCGGGGCTTGCGTCTAGTTTATTATAAATTTAAATATGTAAAAAAAAATTAAATATTTTTAAATAATTTTTTTTTATTTGATGTATTATTTAAAACTTTTTATTAAATAAAAGAAATTTTATACAATGTATGATTCAGGGGTATCATACATCGTCAGTCTTAAATGGCCTAAGTTGCCGAAAATACTGTGTGAATGAGAAAAAAGTGTGAATGTTTAAAAAAAAAAAATTCCTAGACATTCATTCATTCACTAAATTTTCGTCGGTACGGGAGGGTTTGAAAAATTTCCGGGTCTGAAGAATGGTAAAAATACCCGGCGCTAAGTAAAAAAAATAAGAATATGAGCCAAATGAAATGTTGTGGTCGTGGAAGGCTCTATGAGGGAATGAATTGAAAATGATTTTTTTGCTATGTTTTGAAGATATCTAAAGAAAAAATTGAAATAATCTATAATTTCGTTCATTTTAGATACTAAGCCATGCCTGCAATGTGGATCATTCAGAGCAATCAAACAAAAAAAAAATTTCTTACATTTTAGAAGTGGTTTTAAATACCCTAAACAATGTCTGAATTAAATGAAATGGTATTAATTTTTTACAAAATTTAATCTAAAATGTGAAAACCTTTGGATATCCAAGATATCTTTTACCATTAAAAAGATATAGCTAAAATTGTATAGAAATATCTCGGAAAAAAAATATCTACTTAAAAGTTTGTCTCGTGATTGACGAATAGATAGTATACTAAATCATGTCTGAGAATGCTGTAATGTGGCTCATTTGTTTCCAAATTTAATGTAGAATAATACAAAATTATGAGATTGAAGATATCTCTTACCATTCAAAAAATATAGCCGAAAATTGAAAGAAACTCTTCAAACAAACAAACAAAAAATAAAAATTTCTTCCATTTTTAGAAAAAGTTTAAAGAACTTAAATAGAGGCTTATCAGGTCCAAACTGGGCTCGTTTTAAAGGAAATTTAATGTAGATTATAAAAAGTAAATCATATCTAAGACATTGATAATCGTTTAAAAAATATGGCCATGAATATGAAAAAAATTAATAAAAAAAAATTTTGTATCACACGCCAAAAGTTGCACAGCCGCTAAACAATGCCTTAGAATAGTGCAAAGGGTCTCATTCTTTTCCAAATTTAATGTAGAAAAATACAAAATTATGAGATTGAAAATATCTCTTATCATTCAAAAAATATTGCCAAAAATGTAAAAAAATAATCGGCTAAAAATGAGTTTTTTGTAATTTAAAAAAAGGGGGTATAACTTTTTCATGATTTTGGATTTTTCTAGTCGTCAGCAGATGGTACTGAATCAATTAAAAAAAACCGCAATTGTCTAGCTTGTCTAAAGACACAGATGTTTAAAAACCATCTCAAAAAATGAAAATTTTCGTGTTATTTTTTTTTCACACTTGAAAATTAAATAGAAGGGGTTGATGAAAAAAAATGAAATTTACCTGACTTAAAGTATAGGATGTGAGGAACATTTCGCAAAAAAAAATTATTGAAATTGGACAATAAATACTGAAGCAAAAAAACAATGAAAATGAACTGAAGCCGCGGCAAAATCATCAAAAATGAGGTTCTTTTTGCACGAATTATTTATATGTGTAAACAAACCTCAAAAATAGTTAAAAGAGGTTTGCCATTTTCAAAATTTAATGCAGATTATTGACCAATTCAGATATTGAAGATATCTTTAACCGTTTAGAAGATATGAGTGAAAAAATGAAAAAATATCGTGAAATTTTTGAAAAAACATCGAAAAAAATGAGTTTTTCCCCTCTTAAAAAAAAGTGGTACAACTTTTTTAAGATTTTGGATTTTTCTATTTGGTTTTAGAGGATTCTGAATCGAATGCAAAAAACCCCATATCTCTAGGTGGTCCTGAAGTACCTTAATCAAAAAACGTCTTTTCAGCTTTATTATAATATAGATATAAAATATATATTAATATAATGTGTATATGAATATAGAATTCTAATAATTATAGCCTATAGATAATAGATAACATTGCCTATTAGTGAATATCTGATTTTACATTATAGTTTACTTGTAGCACGTAATCTAATAATAATTTATTTATAAAATGAAATTTTTTACGACCCTCCACTGTTCACTACTCTAGATAAAGCTTTAAATTCAGTTAAAACATTAATATATATAAATAAATAGTAACAATATAAAATATATTTAAATTATTCTAAAAAGACACTAGGCTATGTGTTTCAAATATTTATTGATAAAAATACTTCTATGACAGACAATAAACTAATGTCAAAATGGGCATAAAGTGTATTTTACCATTAAATATTTGAAACACATAACCTAGTATTTTATTAGCAAATTTAATATTTTTTTATATTACTATTATAATGCTTCAACAAGACCCTACGATAGAGAGTTTATTTTTTTTAACTTAATTTTACTTTCTCTTACTTGCCTCTATATATATGTTAATATATATAGAGAGAGAAAGTATTGGATTCATGTCAAAAATTCGATGTCGAGATTTTGATGGATATACACGTTTTGAGATCCCCTGAATCCACAAAGTGGTTTTCGAGACATGGTCTGTCTGTGTCTCTGTGTGTTTGTCTGTCTGTGAACAAAATATCTCTAGAACGAAAAGAGCTAGGAGGTTGAAATTTTATATTTAAATAAGGTACCCTCCTGGCAAGTGACACAAAGCTTTTGAACAAAATCGACCAAAAAGTACTAGTACTTTACTGATGCGCTTTTTCAGTTTTTTTTTTTTCGATTTTCTCTAAATTCGCTCCAACAATTTTATTTAAAATTCAAAAATTAAAAATTAATGTTTAGATGCTCTTTAAAATGTATATTCTCATTTTACCATTGAAATCTTCTGAAGGCCACTTTACTCTTTTTTTTTTTTTTTTTTTTTTAAACATTCACACTTTTTCTCATTCACACTCACACTAACACACACATTCACACTGTCTTTTCGGCAGCTCAGGCCATATAAGACATTTACGATAACCGTTATTTATGAATTTATATATATTAGGGTCCAGGCATTTTTATTTAAGCCATCTGGTATCCAGATGGCTTAAATAAAATCATCGGACTGCCTGGGGTCCGAACCCGCGACGTTTAGTATATGAGGTTAGCACGCTAACCTCTACACCACGCCCCGTGGGCCACTTTACTCTTGTAATTCATAGAAAAGATAGGAGAAATGGTTGCCATGGTAACAAAATATAAATATTTTCCCATACTTTTTTTTTTTTAAAAAAACATTCACACTTTTTTCATTCACACTCACACTCACACACACATTCACACAGTCTTTTCGGCAACTGAGGCCATTTAAGGCTTTGACGATAACCGTTGTAATATATATTATCTATTGTGGGTTCAGGCATTTCCATTTAAGCCATCTGGTATCCAAATGGCTTAAATAAAATCATCGGACTGCCTGGGTCCGAACCCGCGACGTTTGGTATAGGAGGTAGGCACGCTACCTACTACGCCACACCCGGGGGCTTTCCCATACTTATAAATTTCACACTCACGCTCAAACACTCACACACCGTTTTTTCAGCAACTCAGGCCATACAAGACTTTTACGATAACCGAAATTTATTAATATATAGAGTAAGGTGGGGCAAAAGTCCGCAGTTTTTCTTTGGGAATTTTTTTGACCTTCCTATGAAAGATACAATAAAAATAGGAACATCCCCTGAAAGCCTGGTTAATTGGCTATCTTACATAATTTTTTTGGTTTCTAATTCGGTAGCATAAGAGTAGGAGAGGTATTTAAACAAAAATTTTCATTTGCGGACTTTTGCCCCACCGAGGGGGTAAAAGTCCGCTCTAGCGGGGCAAAAGTCCTTAGGTGCAAACAATTGCCCCTGCAGCGAACAACCGTCACGAACCAGGGTATAAAAAAGACTTAATAAGAAATACATTAGGTATAGGTATGTTTTATGTATTTATTTTATTTATTAGAAATACACAATAGGCCTTATAACAATTAATCTCCAGTAAGATTGAAGTTCATAATCTGCATAAGCATTTCGGGTCGTGGTCGTTTCCCTAGGCTCATTAATCTGAGAAACTACTAGGTAGGGGTATTAGAAACCCAGAAACTACTAGATAGGGGTATTAGAAACTCGAATACCATTGGGTGATATTTGTTCCATTGGAGATCCATTGGGCCTTTTGCCCCGTCGAGGCCGCGGACTTTTGCCCCATTTAGCTATTTTCATCGAAGTGTTACAAAAAATTTTTATTGTTAACTGTAGAGAAAAAAAAGGTTTTAAAATATTTATTTAGGGTTATCAGCTTGCAATCAAAGACATTAGACAGTTAGAAAAGTGCATGCTGGTACATGTTGCAACCATGAGAATTTCCATAAATATTAGATGGAAGGTGACAAAAACATAAATTTGCTCATTGTTAACAAACGGCTTCAAACTAGTTATTGAATTTCGAATCATCATCTGTTCTTGTTGTTAGCAACCTAACAAAGTTGTTTAGAACAACGTCAAATCTAACGGGGATTTTAAAATGAGGATTCGGACTTTTGCCCCGTGCGGACTTTTGCCCCACCTTACTCTATATTAGGGGTCCAAGCATTTTTATTTGGTATCCAAATACTTAAATAAAATCATCGGACTCTTTTTTATTTTATTTATTTATTTATTTTTTTTTTATTAACTAATATAATTTATTCTAATCAATTTTCAAGAAAAAAATCAAGAGAAAAAAAATATACTCCTAAAATCTTGTTATTTTTTTTATTTAAAGCTTATAGTCTTTACTTGTTTACATATACGTACATAAATAAAGGGGGAAAAAAATAACGAACGACATTCAAAAATTCATTAACAATTTTCGACTAAGATTAATTGTAAAATTCTATTAACATCATCATCCTTCATCTATTAGCTTCTCTCTCTTAATCTCTCCGTTTTCTTTTCTCCGTAATGACAATGATGAAGGACGGATACACAGATATCAACTTTAAAAAAATTTTATATTATTTAACATTTACAATTACTAAAATATACTTACTTTTTCCTACATTTATAATATAAAATTTTCATCTAATATTTATATTTTAGTAGGAGGGGTTTAGTAAAAATAATGTCCATCAATTTCAGTAAAATTGAAACACGATTATTCGGACTAACATTTTGTTAACCAGTGACACATGATTATTATCAACCAGTGGTGGCAAATTTCTTCACGCTCTTGACAAATGTCAATTAAATTTATTTTTAGCGATCCAAAAGACCATATGTAGAATATCTAACAATTGATAATCCTTAATGATTACCATTAACTATTTATAGCTCTTTTAACAAATCGAAAAGGAAGATAAAGTATTTTTAGACAGTTCAACCGTAGGGGAGGAGTTAAGAGGGTGAGACCTGAACCAAGACTAGATATTTTTGATTTAAAGAGAAACATAAATAATGAAGAGGCGATTAGCCGAGAGCATTTAAGCTTATAATCCTGAGTTGAAGACAACTCGAGTTCAAGCCCACCTCATGGCGAAAAATTATCCAACTCTATTTGAGATGCTTCCTTCTGAGGAAGGAAACTGGAACCCACCTCAGTATTCATATGAAAGTTACTCAGAGTAGCCACACCACTAATGATTGAAAAGAGGAATAAATAATGTATTATACCGTTAGCCTACTAGTATAAAGAATATCTTAAAATTTTTTAAAAAGTTTTAAAAGTAATCAATTCACCTCGTGAAATCTTTGCTTTTTTACTTTCTCTACCTCTATATATAGAGAGTATTGGATTCATGACAAACACAAAAAATCTGGTGTGACAAGCACAAAACACAACTTTCGATTACCGAATACAAATAATATTAAATCAATTAATGTGCCAGATTTTATTATATTTAAGAAATTTTCTTTAAGTATTGCAATAGAACTGTTCCTGGATCCTTTCAGATAGAATTGGATA
The DNA here is from genome assembly GCA_023213315.1 of Euborellia annulipes. NCBI lineage: Eukaryota > Metazoa > Arthropoda > Insecta > Dermaptera > Anisolabididae > Euborellia > Euborellia annulipes. The sequence continues at coordinate 7,750 of JAKCPI010002007.1, read as the reverse complement.
AATAATTAAAGATTTTGATTTTAAATTTTTAGTTCACAACGTTGAAGCAACTAAATAAATAACTACGCTCAGTGTAAAAAAATTAAAAATTAAAGTTTTTAATTACTTACCCCTTTTCATCTGAAAGGATCCAGGAGCAGAACTAATTTCTCAAATATTAGCGTATTTATTTATTATTGCATTATGCATAATTTTTAAATATATTCGTATTTCAAATACTCACTCCAAGAAACAAGAAATACCATAATTCGTGGCAGTTTTAGCCCATGAGGCCCGGGCCTAGAGCGGCAAAATTTTCGAGGCGAAAAAATTTTAGAGTCAAATTTAAAGAACGATTAAAATTTTCAAATCAATTTATCTTAGTTAGAGTGACGGCGCTTTGAGGGGGGATGAGAGGGGGTTCGCTCTTAGTTATTTTATAATATTGGTAAGGAGGGGGGCGGCAAATTAAAATTTGTCCCTCCTAATAAATCTCGTAATTTCTGTCCGTGTCTTGTTATTGGACATAATATCTCATTTTATGACATCGCTCAGGGGTACGTGGATGGCGACTACGAGCTACCCGAGCTAGGACAGGCAGTCCTTCTGTTCTTTGTATGTCTGTCTCTGAATCCAAAAATCAGGAATTTGACAAATTGATATCTACATGAAAAAATACGCAGTAACTAACTGACATCAGTACTTTAATTGACATTGGATTTTGTTTCTCTTGAAGATGAATGCAACAAGCGTTGCTACAAAATATAAAAGTATATAACTTCTCTTTTGCCGTCCATAGGCATCTACAGCCAACCAAATGAAGATATTTATTTATTTGAGATTTGATATTGTCCAATCGTTTCCAAGGCTTGTTCATTTTATGCCAATACTAAAGAGAATAATAAATAATAAATGCTAGGTGATGATGAAGAGATCTTCTAAATTTGTTACTCATTCAACTTGGCAAGAGAGGATTAATCAATTTAAATAGGGGCACGAGGCGCCTCATTTTATTTATTATGCATGGGCAATCTGAACTCTCTCAAAAGCATTACCCATCCACACACACACATTCTTTCTCTAGTGAAAGTCCAAATTGGGCTCTTATGCATTTTTAACTTGGGAAAAAAAAATAGAGATGAAAGGATTTTGATGTTAATTTCGACCTGATTAGATAAATTAGATCTAAATAAATACTTGTCAGGTCATAGATAATATTTGTTTAGAAATTTAAAAAATATTCAGGTTTACATTTTCTTTCACTTAACATTATTTTATTTCATTTTATAAACTCGTGCGGAAAAAAAACGTAACACTTGTATCTCATAAGAAAACAGAGATATTAAGTATATTCGTTTCACTTGCCATTGCAGTATAATTTACACATTTTGCCCTGCTTTCTGTTCGTTTTATTTTTTTACACGCTAGGTGGAAGCTAGCACTTTTTAACCAAGATAGCAAGGGCGGATACAAGGGGGGGATAAAGGGGGTAATTACCCCCCTGAGATTTAAAAAAAAATGTATGATTTATTAAATTTTAAATATTTTATAATTTAACACAAATTAAAATTCAAAACGTAGATTCCCCGAGTATTATTCAATAACGAGGTTTTAGGCCTTTTCAGTACACAAAATAAAAAATACAATTTTTTTCAAAAAATAATATTTATTTTAAAAGGCTTAAGAAACCAAGGCGGGTTTCGACAGCTTTCGGGTTGTCTTCCTCAGTGTCGGGTTTACCTTTTTATACGTGATTTTCATAACAATTCCACACCAGGAAAAACATTCTTTTGCACAGAACGCCCAAAACACTTTCTTATTACCATACATAAGTTATAATTGCGACCAGGCTGCTGTTTTAATCAGTTGCCATGCCCCCGATAGTTTTTTTCTCTAATGTCAAATTTTTAAAAAACCGAATTGGTATTTCAAAAACGATGAGAAATTTGTTTTTCTGTTGTTGTCGAATTCGAATTTTTCTAAAAAAAAAAACAAAAAAAACAAACAAACTATAATATAACTTACGCATTTATATGTAGGCCCTATATACATTTGTACGGTAAAATTTTTTACTCTGGCACTAGTTGTTACTTTAAAAAAATATTTAAATTTATCTAAATCTATGATTACTTAATTCCCTTTAATGGAAATCTCACTGATGTTGATAATTTATCCCCACCACTCGCATCTGCTTTTAGTTTAGATATAAATCACAGGGAGAAATACTAATATCTTAAAATTATACCATCAATATTTTATTATATTAATTTATATACTAATGGACTGTAAAATTTATTTAAATTTTTTTCCATTAGTATATTAACAATTTCTCTACTTTTATTTTTTAATAATAATAATAATTCCTTACTCATGTTTTAAAATTGTTCTGATTTTAATCAGTCTGTTTACTCAGTACATAGGCGCAACCAGGGGGGGTAGGGTTTTAACCCCCCCCCCCCCCCCAGGAGATAAAAAAAATCAAAATATATATATTACAAATAGAAAAGAAAAAATATAATCATTTCGGTTCCGCAAAAGAGGAAATGTTCCGCGGGCGGCACATGGGGAAAAATTTGGTTCCATGGGGCGGCGTCTCTAAAAAAAAAAGAAAATATTTTTACGGACTGGAAAAAATTTCCCCGCAAGGCAAAAAAACTTCGGTTCTGCGAAAAAAAAAATTTTTCACAGAAAAATATTTGAGATCAGCCCCCCTCCGAAACCCCCTCCCCCAGGAGCAAATCCTGGTTGCGCCACTGACTCAGTAGGATACCATTAATTGGATTCTGATCAAAACAAAAATTTACTAATTAAATTTTCTTATAAATTAACTTTTTCATTATATTTCATCATTAATAAGAAAGAAGAAACCATAAAAAAATAGTGTAAAAAAGTTTTTTACTTAAAAAAAAAAAAAAAAAAGAAATAATTATAATATTTTAATAACATTAATAAAGCTTCTTATATTGTCATTTAATTCTTATTTTATTTTTATAGCCACTTGCAAGTTAAAAAACTAATAAGCAAAAATTATGACTTGTTTAAAAGTGGGGCAATTTTTTTTTCCATCCAAGATAGCGAGTTAAGGTATATATGGGTTATAAATTATCATTAAAAATTTTTTAATTAAAGGGAAACATAATTATTGAAGAATTCATTGGTTGTAAGAAAGACTTATAAAAATTTATTGATAAATATATCAACATGTATTTTAAATCTTTTTTTATTTGTTACTAGCTTGGTTGCTTTTACTTTGTCTCATGCTCAATTTCTTGATAGGATACTATAATAAAAAAATAAAACTTGATGTATTGGATTAACTAGCAGCGAGTGTAGTTACATCGTTATCAGTGGCGGATCATAAGCAAGGCGCGCGCCTAGGGCACTGTCGAATATAGGGGCCTCCAAAATTGAATATCATATTAATTTTGACCGGGATCTAAAATTTCATTTCATTTTTATAAAAAATTTATCAATTGGCCTATGAAATTCAATCATTATTTTAATGTTTCCTGTAACATTATATTTCCTCTCATATTAGGTGGTCAATTTTATGTAAAAAGACAAATAATATAATTCAATTGTCATTTTTGTTGCAAATATCGATACTTGGAAATTAAATAGCAAAAATGAGTTATATATATGCTGGGTATACAGAAATAATCAGCTTTTTGAGCTTTACAAAACAGTCTAATTAAAATTGTGCTATCTCAAAAAAAAAAAAAAAAAAAAAAAAAAAAAAAAAAAAAAAAAAAAAAAAAAAGATTTTTTACGCCATTAAATTTTTATAGATATTTGAGAAATCATAATAGGCCTAGAGTGTTTTTCAACCTAGGGGTCGTCCACATATTACGTAAGGCGTTAGGGAGGGGAGGGGCGCTGGCCAAAACGTTACTAATTGTTACATGGAGGACCCGGGGGTTTCTCTAAGTGTGACATAACAATTCAAAGTTGAATTTATAAAATGTATAAGAAATTTTATTTGGGGGGGGGGGGGTAGTTCTACGTTTGACATAATATTTGTAGGTGGGTTTCTCTGTATGTGACTAACTGTTACATGGGGGGGGAGTAGAAAATCGTCAAAAAAAGCGTACAATCCCCTAGCACTTTGCGCAAATTTGTCAAAACGGATTAGAAATTCTAAGAAGTGACTTTCAAAGACTAAATCTCCTGAAAAGTAGCATTTTGTCCTTTACGTCCTTTTACTTTCCAAGTATCGATATTATTAGAAATTAACGATAATTGTCAACGAAGTATTATTATTATTATTTTTTTTTTTGCGCTTATATTGTCTTAATGCGACACTGATCGTTATATAAAGATTTTGCTTAATAGGCTAGCCTTGAATAATTAATTTCTCTATTTTCTTTTTGATTGGTCGTAGCCACCTAGGACTTGGGCCTTTAGGTAGACCAACTCGAATGAATTGATTGTAAAGGTTTGGTTGATAGGTAGATAGTATGTGGGTTTTATTTATTTTTTTTATAAATTAAAATTATATATTAGGCTAATCCTGATTATAATAAGTTAATTTTTGATTACTAACCAATTATTAAAATAATTTAAATTTTTATAATATATCAACAGTTAGCAAATTCTTTAAGACTAGGAAGAAAGAAAATTAGTTGTAATTCCTTTAAAAAAAAAAAGTAAGAAAAGAGAAGGGAAAAACCCCTTGTCAGTATTTAGATAAGATGCAGCCATTTATTTGGGTCGAGGCGTCGTTAGCTAGGAAGCAAATTGCAGGCAACCCTCCTAATAAGAGCAACCCACTCCTCTCCTCTGTCTTTTCTCTCTCTCGTTAGTCATTTGCCTCCTTTGACGACAGCCTGTCTTCTCTTTTTCACAGTTTAAATATTCTTGACCTCGGTTGTTACTTTAATTTCTATCAACCAACCAACCAACCATCATTCTTAACAAAACCAAAAGAAAATTTATTTTAAAATCATTTAGAAGAAATTAATAAATTGTGAAAATATTTGAGAGTCTATTGTATTAATTTCCAAACTTTGTTGGATTTATTTGTTTATATTATATAGCCTATTAAAATCATCATTTGAACTAACAGGTCATCTTGAAAGTTTTGTAACATGCCATAGGCTATATTGCTAGAAGTAAAATGTGTTGTCCTTCATGTGAACACACCATAAATTAATCTGTCAAATAGGTTAGTTCCTCAAACTGATATAAATGGACTAGCTAGTTTAAAAAATCGTACAATGATTGAATATATATTTAACAATTAAGGACTCACTTCTAGTGAGTTGGTAGATGGCGACCACGAGTTTCCCGAGCTAAGGCTGGCATTTCTTCCTTTTCCTATATGTCAGCCTTTTTTCCCCCTTTTTCATATCAAGCTTCAGGCCGTGAGACGGGTCGACTTGCTATTCTCGGTCTATAAAGTAATTTTGCCGACCCCACATAGGGATAAGGCCCAGATAGAAGAAGATTGAATATTTATTTTTGAAAAAATTGCCCTGACACATTCACAATATCAAAAATGTCCTTCCCTTTTAATAATTTTTTAAATAATTATTCAATCATTGCATTTTTCAACTTTTCCATAAAAACTAGTGTCTTCAGTCAACCGTCTGAATTTTTGTTGGTGCGTTCACATGAAGAATGGACGTTCTCATAATGATATATTTTCGTTTTAGCATATATAGTCTATGTCATACTTACTGAATACTCTAATAATTTAAATAATTTATACTATCACAAGTTTGGTTACATTGCTTCCACTTCGTTTAACTTCATATGATGAAGATAATTTTCCAGTTAGTTAATAGCTGCGTGGCTATTCGGATAACCTGTGGATTACGAATCTAGAATTGCAATACAACTCGGGTTCAAATCCCACTTGCCGTGAAAATTTGCAAACATAGCCAATGTCTCCTCCGTCTCTCTGTAATTGGAGTTAATCTCTGTTGAGGGAAAAAAAAGCTAACTAGGGCGTGAGTATCGGTGAGACCAATAAAAAAAAGTATTAATTGCACATTTTAATTTAGATTAAATTTCTATATGGCCGTGTTTAGATTTCTTATTAAAATCAATACATGTCCAATTCAAATAGGTGCTAATGGATTCCTGGGCTCGATTTTTGGCTCTATCTAAAAAAAAAAAAATAAATAAAGAAAGAAGGAACATTTCGAATTGAAAAGACATTTCGTGGAGAGGAAGGTATCGGAATCATATTGGCAGCGACTCAAAGGGGCATGTGCCGGGTTAAATGGGTTTGAAGAAACGAAATTGGAAAATGGACAGCAGGAAGGAAGGAAGGAAGAGTGAAGAAGAAATAAATAAGGAAGTAAAAAAAGAAAAGAAAAGAAAATAAATTCCCTTAAATTTTTCATTAACCAACATGTTTCATGTTTCAACTTTAATTAGGCTTTGATTCTTTCTCTACGAGAGATAATAAATCACATATTTTTCTTCTGTCTTTGGGAATCGGAGATTATGCACCACTTAGCGTTAAATTATATAATTTTTTTATAATAATGTCATTCACTAATAGAATAAATAAAAAGAAAGGCTACCAAAGTTGTTTCTTCTTATGTTTTGCAACTTGCCACATATTAGCTATTAATTATCTCATTATAATTGTGATGCCAAATATTATAGTATTTATCTAGCATTTAATTATGAAAAATGCGATTGATCTTTCAGTTCAAAAAGCAAGAAATGTACGGAATATAAGTTGATGTTTATAGGGCAGATATCCAAAAATTGTTATAATTGAACAGTGAAATTATAATAATAAAATATATCTTCAGGATGATCAAGGGTGAACAGGTTCGAGATCATTTTAAATTCCTAAATATGATCCAGTCAGGATTTTAGATTTCGTTCGAAATCCAAATGCTCTCTAAAGATCTACGATCTACGATAGGAACTAAATTCTTATGTTAGGATAAAATGGCTGTTCCTAGAGAACACACTTTGGCCTTTGTGATTCCACACAATACCTAGGGGTGAGATTATTTCTCACTTGCCTACCCGAAAAAGAGATATTGCAACGTTAGATAATTTTTACGTCAAGAGAGGACTTGAACCCGAATTGTGTTGCACCTCTAGATTCGTAATCCTCGGCTCATCCGATTAGCCTCCTTTAATAGGATTATTTTATTTATTTATTTATTTATTTTTTTTTTTTTGAATGAAAATAGAAAAAAACATTGTACAGTGAGCGACACAATTAAGCCCCCACCTGATAGCTATAGCTTTAAGTATATGGGATAGTTTATGGTATATGGTGAAATAATTTTAAATTTGAAAAGGTAAAATAAAATCATCTGTACCAGATTTTACGTTTTACCATTTCGGTCATTAAAATTATTTCACTGTACACCATATACTATACCATATACTTAAGTCTATAGCTATCAGGTGGGGACTTAATTGTGGCGCTCACTGTACTCTTAATTCTAAACATTTAAGAAGCTCTTTCGAGTATCTAATTCTAGTGCTCGATAGTTGAGCCTTGAAATTAAGCAACCAAAATGCTTAGTTGTCGAATTTATCTTAAAAGTAGCTTTTCCCCTTCAAAAAGATTTATTTATTTTAAAAATATTGGTTCGATTGACTAAACTCAAGGCTCCACTCTCAACCACATCAGGCACTTGTGACGCTGACTACTATCTCTACTATATATATAAAGTGAAACTATAAAGTTGGTTATTAGGCCTACGAGTTGCAGGCATTTCCTTTCCTTTTTTCAAGTCTTCGGCATCTTAGGGCATCTATTGTCCGGGGTCCAGACCCAGTCCCGTTCGCT
>JAKCPI010002006.1:0-14097 GCA_023213315.1 Euborellia annulipes | reverse complement strand
AAAATTCAATATAAAAATTCAAAAATCAATTATTTTTTAGATTCTCTTTAAAATGTATATTCTTTTTTTGTGATTGAAATCTTCTGAAGACCACTTTACTCTTTGTATTTCATAGAAAAGATAGGAGAAATGGTTGCTATGGTAACAAAATATAAATATTTTCCCATACTTATAAATTTTACATCTTGAAAATCGAATGTACTGTACTGTCGGAAACTAAATACATGTCGACACAAAAAATCTGGTGTGACAAGCACAGAATACAATTTTCGATTACCGAAGGCAAAAAGAAAGTTGTGTGTTGTTCGACCAGTCACATCAGATTTTTTTATTATTTTATTAAAAAATAAAACTGTTGTAAAATAATAAACAAAAACTGGTGTTACTGATAAAAAAAATTGCGAATAATTTCTAAATGAGTATAGGAAAGTAATAGAAACAATATGATAAAAAATATAACACAGGTGATTGCCAACAGATGGCTCTAACATCATTAAAATTCCTAAAGAAATTTGCTACAACAAAAACAAGTTTGTACAAATACTGTCTGTAGTTGCCTATAAGGGTAATTATACACATAATAAGAATATCAATCTTCCCCTCTCCCGTTTATTCCCAGGGGAATTTTATATATAATTAGTGTCGGGTTATAGAGAGAGACATCTGCTGATGGAATTGAAAACAGAGATGGGGTGAATGAAAGGGGGAATTCATTTATCATTTTTTTAATTATGTAATCAACACTTCTTTAAAAAAAAAAAGAAAAAAATGATTGAACTTGGAAAGTAGCTGCAACAATTAGCTACTTGCTGGGAGTAAAAAGTAAACTTATTTTATTGTAGCTGGGTCATCCCATTTCAAATCAACACAGCTGCCATCCGATCATCTCCGATTTTAATAGAATTTGGTGTGTTCATTGTCCAAGATGAGAAAAGGGAAAATTTCAAATTACAGGATTGTAGCACAAGTACAACAAAAGTAATGGCTGCCAAAAAATGCCCAAAGTACACTGTAAAAAAAATATGAATTTTCAATCATTTTTCATATACTTCGGTGATTTAATATTAATATACCCAGGATATGAAATAAAATTAATATAAAAATTTATAAACAAATTACCAACTTTTAAACTTATCTTTTTCTTTGTGTGCCGCCAAATTTAAAAGTGTACCGCGACAAGTTGAGAATCACTGGTCTAAATGTTCTCAAATAACTCGACTACCTCAAGGAATTTTTATTAATATTATTTTATAATTATTTTAAGGAAACTTGAAATTATTCTTTTAAAATTTATTTCACAAATCTAAATTTATTAAATTCTGCTTTGAAATTCGCGCTCTAAACTATTTAAATATTTATGAAGTCATACTAATTAAATAATTTTTATAAAGTAATTCAACTAAATAGCTATAAAAATTCAAATTAAAATTAACAATTTCACCAAAATAATTAATTTTAAAATATACAAGAAATTTGTTAGGTTGGCAACTAATTGAACTTTCTCATATATATTCATAAACAGTTTATGAAACAAAGTTCCTATACTTGTATAGGAAGTTTTCTTGAAAATTTAATTTTTAACAGTGTACTAAAAATTTTCACAAACAGTGCAGACAAAAAGGCTGCAACTTCTGTTCTAATAAACTAAAGAACTTTGAAACAAATAATTTTGGAAAAGTCGTGAAACAAGCTTTCAATTGATGTGCACCATGGCAATATTCAAACAATGTACATAATAAAGATCTTGGCCTTTAACCTTGAATATCTCGAAACACCCCAGCTTCAAAATTGATGAAAAAAATATATTTGCTTCTTCATGTTACACTCTACAACATAGTTTGATATCAACTTGCGACGGCACTGGGATTAGAAGATCAAAATTAATATGTACAGCTATGTCATGCAATAAAGCAATACAAAGTATATGTAGACTGCAACGAAATGACAAAATACTGAACCGTTGAAAAAATTGTGTGATAACAATCTAAATGGACCAATAGCAACCATTCTTATTTTGACCAAGCTGAAAACCCTTTTCACGAATAGAAGTAATTGTGCAAGCCGCTTGATGCTCGATTGAATTTTAATCATGCACAAACATATTTGCATTAAATTAATTTAAAAAGTCAGTAGTTTCTTGCACAATGAACTGCCGTCTTCAGAGCCAATTTTAACTACAAATAACAGGTTAGAAGGCAGTTCATTGTGCCGAAACTTGCGCAAACTTGTCAGCCAGATGTCCAAAATGATGCTCTGAAAAATAAAACTAATTTTTAAGTAATAAATAAGAAATTATATATAATATTTAAGATATTATATATATCGCGTATATGAGCCGCGAAATTTATACAATTAAATATTTATTAATTATATATCCGAAAAATAGGTAGGCGGGAGGAAGGCCACTGGATCCTCCGATTGGTACTCAGAGTGCTGTGGTCTAGTGGTTAGGGCACTCTGAGTACCAATCGGAGGATCCGTGGTTCGACTCCCGGCGGCACACCCTTATTTTTTTCGGATATATGAATTAATAAATATTTAACTAATTTTTAAGATCTTAAATTTTATTTTATTTAATATATTACAATGATTAATGCAAATCAGTTTATATACAATGGACGATTTGCGAGAAAAATATCGTAAAATGGAAAAAAATGAAACTGACAGCGAGAAATGAGTATTATTATATGCGACGTTGCCAGGCTGGTCTGAGTCTCGATGCTTCCTTATTTTTTTTTAAATATTGGCGACTGTCATTTTGGAGAATTTTTTGACTTTCTTGTTAAAATATCTTTAGAAGCCCACGTCAGAAACTTTTTATTTTATTTTTAATGTATTTTACGGAAGTGAATTGATAAAATGTAAGTTTTTTGTTTTTTTACCTATTGCAGAGGTGGCTATATAATTCGATATGTGTGCGTTTCGTCGTTATTCCCCATAGGCTACATGTTAAATTTCAATTTTTTAAAAAATTAATTACACGATAACCCTGTGTCAGATCTGCTTCAAAATTTTATTTTATACGTATTTGATAGTGATTAATAACATATTAAAAAATTAGCTTGTAATCTAACAAACTGCTTTAATGTCCGAACAACCTTAATTCATTTGAAATTTCAATTTAAATATTAATATTTATTGTGTCTCTGTTTATTTCGTGTTATCTTCGAAAACTTACGAAGCACAAAAAGGCTCTTCTGACGGTGAAGTTCCTGGAGCATGCTCTGCAATTGAGAGCCTTCGTGTTGAATGAATAAAAGATGGAGAAGAGGAGAACTTTTACATTGAAAAATATTTAATCATATAAGTAAATTGTAAATAAACAATTGTATGGCAATAAAATATTGTAAGATAGAAAATAATATTGTATACACTTTTGAATTTTGAACATTATACAATTCACGAACATTTTTAGGTTAATGTTCGGCATAAGCTGTTTCTTGTTTGTGCCGGAGGGATTTTGTGCATGCTGGTACAAAAAGATTGCACATGCATGCTTGTCAAGTGTGCAGTTACGGGTATAGCCTGCCCCCTTTAGAATATATAACATTAACAACCGAATTTATTATTTAATGCATTGAGCTTTTCCTCTCAGCCTCCACTCTATCCTCTATTAATAAGAAAATTTAATCATCCAACGACGAGAGTGATGAAAAATAAATGAAATTAGGAAGCTTGGAGAGTTCAATTTCCAATTGCAAATTGCTTTTCTATCCTCTCTCTCGACAACGTCGTCGTTTTATTCGTTCGTTATCTCCCCCCCCCCCCGGTCCTCTTAAATTGTATATATCGCCTATTCATTTGATGACTATAAATTTCACACAAAGGTCCCATTTATGATAATTGCCTTGAGAAGAGCCTCGCTCAATGTGACAAGAGACTTTGTGCATCGGCAACGTTGCGTGACGAACCCAACGGGTCCAGCAGCTGGCGCGTGCGAAAATCTTCCCCCCCCCCCTCTCTCGTTTTTTCAATTAGAGAAATGGATAGAATCCATCATCTTTATGAATAATTAGAGATAATGGATATTACTTCATATAAAGAATAAATAAATCCTTTTTGAATGCGTTCTGGAAGAGAAGGGTCCAATTTTTTAAAAATGAACTTTTGCTGTCATATTATAATGCTAATAGAGTTATATAACTTGGCATAAATCCTGCTCTGTATCCCATTTTTTTTCAGGAACTAAAAATCTTATAAATTCCCTGCTTAAGGTGGAATTCCTTTGCAGCGACTGAAACGGCTAGAGACGCGCGGCTGCAGATGAGCGACCAAAGCAGCGCGTCTCGAGACGCTTGGTTGAATTCCTATAAAGCTTGGATTGCTTGACGACTTGACTGTTTTCTTATTGAATATTTTTACTTTCTCTTACCTATGTATATATGTAATATATATATAGAGAGAAAGTATTGGATTCATGTCAAAAATTCGATGTCGAGATTTTGATGGATCTTCACGTTTTGAGGTCCTCTGAATCCAAAAAAGTGGTTTTCGCGACATGGTCTGTGTGTGTGTGTGTGTGTGTGTGTGTGTGGGTGGGTGGGTGGGTGTGTGTTCAATTTTAAGCATGAAGGAATTGAGCTAGGAGGTTGAAATTTTATAATTAAGTTAAACACCCCCGGGACCGGAAAAATAAGCTTTTAATCGAAATCGGCCAAAGAGTACTAGTACTTTACTGATGTACTTTTTCAGTTTTTTTCGATTTTCTCAAAATTTGCTCCAACGATTTTTTTTAAAATTCAAAAATCAATTATTTTTTAGATGCTCTTTCAAATGTATATTCTCATTTTGCGATTGAAATCTTCTGAAGACCACTTTACTCTTGTATTTCATAGGGAAGATAGGAGAAATGGTTGCCATGGTAACAAAATATAAATATTTTCCCATACTTATCAAGAGTCGCGGGAGCGACTCGTCGCCGAGCATGTGAAAAGCAAAAGAAAGCGAAGAAACTCTTAATTCTACCATTTAGTTGATATTCCAATAGATGCCAATGGCCCATTGCATTTAGATGGACGAGTCGTCCCTAGACTATATTATCAAGAATGATTTTAAATCCTTAATAAAAGATAGGGACGTGAAAAAATTTTTTTGAGAAACTTTTCTCTTTCTGGGCGAATATCTCAAAAAGGTTTTAAGATATCGGAGCCAAATTTTTTTTATATTAAACTAGAATAAATAAGGATTATTTTGAGCACGAATTCAAAAAAAAATTCCAGTGCCAAACAGAATGGCAGAGGCTCAAAGTTGAGATTTTGCCAATTTCGGAAGGTCAAAAGTTAGTCTCTTATTTTTCCTTTTTTTTTTTTCTTTTTTTTCTTCATTCTTTTCTTCAATTTTCAAATTTTTAGACAAAGCTACAGGTTTCCCTGCTGGACCGATTTGGATGAAATTTAAAATACAAATAGATACTATCAAAAACCCGATACCTTTGATATAAAATTTCATTTTGGATCAAAAGTGACTTTTTGAGAGGTATTCAAAATTTCAAATTTGTCCTATCTTTAACATGGCAAAAAGACAATTCTAACTATTTTGCTCCCTGATGACGTCATCTAGGAACATATATATTATTATTAGTAATTTTCATCCCTAATGGAACAAAAATTTTTTAGGATAGATCCATTCAGATAGAAATAGATTAACGTGATAAGAAGGAGTGCTACCAACATAACAAAAATAAAAAACCTAAAATTTTATAAAATTTGGTGAAATCCTATATTTATCGTTTCGAATGAATACCAAACGAAGTATTTACAATCTACCAACATAACAAAAATAAAAAACCTAAAATTTTATAAAATTTGGTGAAATCCTATGTTTATCGTTTCGAATGGATACCAAACGATGTATTTACATTCTACCAACATAACAAAAATAAAAAACCTAAAATTTTATAAAATTTGGTGAAATCCTATGTTTATCGTTTCGAATGGATACCAAACGATGTATTTACATTCTACCAACATAACAAAAATAAAAAACCTAAAATTTTATAAAATTTGGTGAAATCCTTGTTTATCGTTTCGAATGAATACCAAACGAAGTATTTACAATCTACCAACATAACAAAAATAAAAAACCTAAAATTTTATAAAATTTGGTGAAATCCTATGTTTATCGTTTCGAATGGATACCAAACGATGTATTTACATTCTACCAACATAACAAAAATAAAAAACCTAAAATTTTATAAAATTTGGTGAAATCCTATGTTTATCGTTTCGAATGAATACCAAACGAAGTATTTACAATCTACCAACATAACAAAAATAAAAAACCTAAAATTTTATAAAATTTGGTGAAATCCTATGTTTATCGTTTCGAATGGATACCAAACGATGTATTTACATTCTACCAACATAACAAAAATAAAAAACGTAAAATTTTATAAAATTTGGTGAAATCCTATGTTTATCGTTTCGAATGGATACCAAACGATGTATTTACATTCTACCAACATAACAAAAATAAAAAACGTAAAATTTTATAAAATTTGGTGAAATCCTATGTTTATCGTTTCGAATGGATACCAAACGATGTATTTACATTCTACCAACATAACAAAAATAAAAAACGTAAAATTTTATAAAATTTGGTGAAATTCTATGTTTATCGTTTCGAATGGATACCAAACGATGTATTTACATTCTACCAACATAACAAAAATAAAAAACCTAAAATTTTATAAAATTTGGTGAAATCCTATGTTTATCGTTTCGAATGAATACCAAACGAAGTATTTACAATCTACCAACATAACAAAAATAAAAAACCTAAAATTTTATAAAATTTGGTAAAATCCTATGTTTATCGTTTCGAATGGATACCAAACGATGTATTTAATTTTTACTGATTGGAATGCATATTAAAAGATCTATTCATGGGATAACTTAATATTTAATAAACAAAAATTAATAAATAATATTTTCATGTAATATTTCACAAAAAGAAGTGAAATCTCAGCCAAAAACATCGGAGATGCAAAAGGGGCGCCTCGCATTATTTTTGCCTAGCGTCGAGGTGAAATCAAAAAAATGCGCCTCGCTTTTCTGATTTATATAAAAGCGAGGATATATGAAACAAATAAAATTCTGTAGGGGTTTTATTTAAGTGAAAATATTTCCTCGCTTTTATATAAATCAGAAAAGCGAGGCGCATTTTTTTGATTTCACCTCGACGCTAGGCAAAAATAATGCGAGGCGCCCCCTTTTGCATCTCCGATGTTTTTGGCTGAGATAAATTTTACATCTGAATTCATGTTCCATACTGTCGGGAACTAAATACATGTCGACACAAAAAATCTGGTGTGACAAGCACAGAACACAACTTTCGATTACCGAAGGTAAGAGAAAGTTGTGTGCTGTGCGCCAGTCACACCAGATTTTTTTTTGCAAATGGCGGCGCGCGACAGTTGCGACTCATGCGACTCTGACTGATTATGGTCCAGTAGTAAGTGTCGTTTCAGTCAGTCGCTTCAGACGCGCCATAGGAATGTGTTCCATTCATTTACACAGAAGCAGTCATTAGCGGCTACAGCCGCGCGTCTTCTGCCGTTTCTGTTGTTGCAAAGGAAATCCACTTTTAGTATTATTGTTTTACTAAAAAATTCGCATCTGGCAATTTTGTATTCTAATTTACAGCCATCGATTATAGAATTTACTTACAAAGAAAAAAATTGGATTTATTTTTACATAGTCTTATTTCTCGGTGTCACCTATCCCGATGGTCAGCACTGCTTAGTGTTGCTTAACAACACGAATCTTGGTGAGAAATTATATAAATTTCTTACTCTAATTGGAACTTGTTCACTTAATAGGGATTAGAATCCTTCAGCTTCTCGTTTGATAAGAAAAAAATTATTTATTTTATATTTTACCTGAGGCGGGAAAATAAAAATCGGCCAAAGAGTATAAGTACTTTTTTGATCTGTTTTTTTTTTCGATTTTCTAAAAATTCACAATAATGATTTTGTATAAAATTCATAAATCAGTTATTTTTACTTTCTCTTACCTATATATATATATAGAGAGAAAGTATTGGATTCATGTCAAAAATTCGATGTCGAGATTTTGATGGATCTTCATGTTTTGAGGTCCCCTGAATCCAAAAAACTGGTTTTCGCGACATGGTCTGTCTGTGTGTGTGTGTGTGTGTGTGTGTGTGTCTGTCTGTGTGTCTGTCTGTGTGTGTGTCTGTGAACAAAATATCTCAAGAACGAAAAGAGCTAGGAAGTTGAAATTTTATATTTAAGTTAGGCACCCCCATGGGACGTGACACGAAGCTTTTTAACAAAATCGACCAAAGAGTACTAGTACTTTACTGATTCACTTTTTCAGTTTTTTTCGATTTTCTCAAAATTTGCTCCAACGATTTTTTTTTAAATTCAAAAATCAATTATTTTTTAGATTCTCTATAAAATGTATATTCTCATTTTGTGATTGAAATCTTCTGAAGACCACTTTACTCTTGTACTCCATAGAAAAGATAGGAGAAATGGTTGCCATGGTATCAAAATATAAATATTTTCCCATACTTATAAATTTTACATCTTGAATTCAATTGTACCCTACTGTCGGAAACTAAATACATGTCGACACAAAAAATCTGGTGTGACAAGCACAGTACACAACTTTCGATTACCGAAGGTAAGAGAAAGTTGTGTGCTGTGCGCCAGTCACACCAGATTTTTTAGATTCAAATAAATAAGATTTGGTGGCTGTGAACGTAATAGATTTTGATAGGGCAGGTTCAGCCAAATAAAAAGCCTTTATATGCTTCTCGACTCCGGAGACGTTTCGAGATATTTTTAATGTCTCATCTTCAGTCCGTCTACAAAATGTACATATAAATAAAAGATTAGTTGTGCTAATTTTCGATGTAAGCGTATGTTTTTTATTTTTATTTTGTTACAATGGATTTTATACTTTTTACTGTATATCGAAAACTAATCTTTTATTTATATGTACATTTTGTAGACGGACTGAAGATGAGACATTAAAAATATCTCGAAACGTCTCCGGAGTCGAGAAGCATATAAAGGCTTTTTATTTGGCTGAACCTGCCCTATCAAAATCTATTTTTTAGATTCTCTTTAAAATATATTCACGTTTTGTCCTTGAAATCTTTTGAAGAAAAGATAGAAGTGACATTAACACAAAATGTGTGTGCTGTGCGACCAGTCACACCAGATTTTATTTATTTAAAGACTTGTCGACTACGATGGCCAACAGACATAACAAATACTAGTGTGAAGAAAATTCGATGACTTCTAGTGGGCGTTCAACAGTCTTGTTCTTCTAGGCCACGCATCCAGAGATTCATCTCTTCATTCATTGCATATTTATAACGATCTTTTTTTTTCTTCTTGCCAGAATTACGCTGTAAAAAAAATTTTGTTTAATTGACAATTGTGTAGGAAGCAAATTACATAAACAAAAACATACTAAATATGGTAAGTCTTTGCAAAAACCATTTACAAATGTATTGTAATTTTAGAAAGCCGTTTGAAAATTAGAGTGTAATTGTGTGGTAATTTTAGAATTCACAAACTGCTTTCGAAAATTACTATACAATGTATGTAAAATTACAATACATACTCTATTTTTTGAAGAAAATTATAATTTTAAAATTTTTTTTTGTTGTAAATATTTGAACGCATACATTTGTAAATTTAGTAGATAAATGTATTGTAGTCATCATTTACAAGGAAAATTTGTAAATTTAGTATTCCAAAACATACTAAAACTAAGATTTTTTTTACCGTGTACTCTTAATTTGATTTTTTTTTTTTTTGTTCAATGTGAAGAGTGAGTTCATACCCTCGATTGATCCATTTCGGAATTAATTATCCCGAATTAGCAACAGAAAAGCAGATGGGAATGAATAGAGAGAGCTCTAAGGGATGCTCACGAATCCGGAACGAAAAGAAAAAAGGGGCAGGGGGGTCGAACAACAAATCGTCTCTCTCTCTCTTGCACAATGCTAATCATTAGAATAATATATAGGGCCGACCTGCGATTGGCCCGGGAGCGCGCGTTTAGCATTTATCATCTCTTAAATGGCGGCTTCCATTCCACCCCTCACCCTATCTAATTGCAGAGAGAGAGCCAATCCCCGACGGGATGCGATGCAAAAAGAAAAAAAGAAGCAGATGCTACGACCATTTAAATACAATAAATTCTTCTTTATTATAGTAGAAAAAAAAAAATAATAATAAATTTCTATATAAAATATGAATTTGACATCTTTTGATTTGAAAACTTTCATGCAGTATAAATTCTAACAACAAAAAAAAAATCATAAATGGATTCTCCAAAAAATAAATGATGGTAGAAGAAAATGGTGGTTCATTTCGTTAAAATTAATTTAAAATATGGTGAAGAAAATAGACTTTATTCCCCCAAAATTATTTATTTCCTATGTCAACATTTCGGGGACTATACGTCGTACGTTGTAAAGTATTTGTTGTTGTCCTGAGGATGGGGGACGTATAGTCCCCGAAACGTTGACATAGGAAATAAATAATTTTAGGCCGAATAAAGTCTATTTTCTTCACCTTCCTGTAAATTAGACGGCCTTTCTCCATACGATTATACTAATTTAAAGTTTTAATTAAAAAAATTTGGTGTGACTAGCAGCCGCACAACTTTCTGTTTAGGCTGGGTTGCCAGACGTCTAGATTTCGTCCGGACAATGCGGATTTGGAACACGTATGGCGTTCGGATCTGAGAAATTCTAGATTTTACTAATATGAACCGAAAACGTGGCCAATTTGGGGAATTTTACTCAACGCTGCACCCCAAGGTATCTGCTGTACACTGTAAAAAAAAAAAAATTTGTTGATTTTACAATTGTGTAGGAAGTAAATTACATATACTCCTTACACTGTAGAGTTCTATCAACTTTTGGAGTAAATACTTCACTTGTAGGTAGTAGTACTTTACCTAAAAAGTTTTTTTCATAAAATTTTGAAATTTTCAATTTTTTTGTCATATTATGATAAATTACGAAGATAAAGATAATTTTCGTTAATTTTGATAAAAAATCAAAACAAAATCATCAGGTGTCATTTAAAAAAAGGGTAAATATAAACAAATGAATAAAAGATGCATGGGTTAGTTTCAAACAAGTTACTCAGAAATTTTTAAGAATTTAAAAAGATCGTTGAAAAAATGCTTCAAAACTTTGGTTGTAACATGAGTTTAAAAATACATTTTCTGCACTCCCATTTTGAATATTTTCCTGAAAATCTTTTCTTTTTTTTTTTTTTTTTCTCTTAAACCTTTCGGCAACTCAGACTTTTGACGATAACCGTTATTGAATATATATGTATATTGGGGGTCCAGGCATTCTTATTTAAGCCATTTGGTATCCAAATGGCTTAAATAAAATCATCGGACTACCTGGGGTCAAAACCCGCGACTCTTGGTATACAAGGCAGGCGCCAACTACACCAAGCACGAGGGCCCTGGAAATATTGGTGAAACAAGGTGAGAGATTCCACTAGGACATTATATGCATGGAAAAACGTTTGTTGGGGATTAAAAAGAGACACTAAACCAGATTCAAAATCTAATAAAAGACACAAGTGTTCTTTTGATGATAAACAAAATTAATTTTAGAATATAATCTCTTATAAAATATGCACACACCTTTATAGAAAATATGTAGGCTACCTATTTATGACTATCTAATTTTTTTTTTTGTACACTTTTTAATAAATTTTGTGTAAATTGTATATTTTCAAATTAATTCTTAGTTTCCTAAGGCGCCTACACACGTAACTGCACACTTGACAAGCATGCATGTGCAATCTTTTTGTACCAGCATGCACAAGTCCCCTTCGGCACAAGCATGCTTGTGCAAGCAACAGCTTATTCCGAACATTAACCTAAAAATGTTAAACTTGGAAGTTTATTTATTCGAAGATATCAAGACACAATAAATATTAATATTTGAATTGAAAATTTTAAATGAATAATATAAATACCAAATAAAATGGCGGAGAGTTTTACTTGCGCAACTACGCTTGTGCATGATTAAAATTCATTCGACCATCAACCGGCTTGCACAATTAATGTAGCCGCCTTTAGTTGTAAAAAATACATATTATTTTTAAAATAAGCATAGCAGAGCTCTTTACATAAATTCATGAAAACGCCAGACAAAAATTTAAATTTTGTGCGGCTGTGTTGTGTGATGTGTTGTCACACCAGATTTTTTGTCTGGTTTCCGATAGTTTTCGAATTTTGCTTTTGTTTTTTTTTTTTGAAGAGAGAGATTTGTATTATTATACTTAAAAGTGCAAAATAACGAGTTTTGTAACACAATATTCAATTTTACAGCTGCCTGTGAATGACGTCACGGCCTCTGCACAAGATTGAATCGTTAATTGTGCTGCTCCAGGCAGTCATCATCAGTCGTCACGCTCACCACACACACAAATACATTTAATGACTTTGTGAGATTGTTAAACACCGATATCAACGAGTCAATAAATAAATAAATAAATAGAGAATTTTGATATTGATAGATTAATAAATAAATAAATAAGAGAGAGAAATAAAAGGTGTCATTATTATTTTATTATTTGTGGATCAAGTTTCTATCTTATTGACTTAACTTCATCGTGAAAATATAAAAAAAATTTAATTTATCACAAATGTTCAAATAGATGAATATTTTTTTCCTGAGTAAATATGAATTAAAAAGATGAATTTTATTATTATGAATGTATTAAATTATTGAATAATTATTTCAAATTTCACTACGCGGCAAAATGAAATTTTTTTTCAAGCCCCGAGATAGTTCCTTCAGATGCCTAAATAAAATGACCAAATATGACCTTCGTTTTCCCCCACCACGTACCGTTTTCGGGGGACAGCCCCTACTTATTTCCACCCCTTTTCGTTAATCTTAGGGCTATGAATTAAATTTGGAGGGATGAAAAGGAATATTTTAGCCTTAACATTTTTTCAAAAGGTCTAGAGAAGTGAAAAGTTAAAAAACATTAACATTTGGATCCAAGGGGGGATGTGGGGGAGGATTTTGTCCCTTAAAATGCAAAAAAATCATTAAAAATGATCGATTTTTTCTGTTTTATTTTTTTTCAGGGTTTTTCACTGCTTTTCTACATTTTCCGCCCAACAGACCTCACTAGAAAATCAATGAAAAAATTACAAAAAAACTTTATTGTTTGTTTTGATATACACTCCGGACTATCGGTCCAGGGCAGCTGTTTCGGGGGAGCTGAGCGAGATGTCAAGGATCAGACAGACATAGACATTCTATTCATTCTCCAGTTTTCACCTTAAAAAAAATCTGGTGTGACTGGTCGCACCTGATTTTAAGTGTCAACCTATACCTGGTATTTAGTTTCCAGCGACAAACTGTATTAGAATTCAAGATATACATAGTTGGTAGCGGTCCTGCCTTGGAATGCCTGGACCCCCAATATGTATATTATTAATTAATAACGGATATCGTTTAAAGTCTTAAATGGCCTAAGTTGCCGAAGAGACTGTGTGAATGTTTCTGTGAGTGTGAGTGTGAATGAGAAAAAAGTGTGAGTGTTAAAAAAAAAAAAAAGAAAAAGATTAAAGTGTGCTTCAAAAGATTCCAAGGGCAAAATGAGAATATACATTTTAAAGAGCATGTCAAAATAATTGATTTATGAATATCAAAATCGATGGAGCGAATTTTGAGAAAATCGAAAAAAAACTGGAAGGTCCTAGTACTTTTTGGCCGATTTTGTTTAAAAGCTTAGTCTCTTTTCCTAGAGGGGTGTCTAACTTAAATATAAAATTTCAACTTTTAGCTATTTTGTTCTTAAGATATTTTGTTCCCAGACAGACCATGTTGCAAAAACCACTTTTTGGATTCATGGGAACTCCAAAGACGTGTATATCCATCAAAATCTCGACATGAAACCATATTTTCTCTCTACATATTTACATATATAGGTAAGAGAAAGTAAAAAAAAAGCAAATTTTCTAGATTTATTTAAAACTTTTCTCCATTTTCACAAACAGTTACAGAAATCAATTTTAAACTGGTAACTGTTGGGTCTAGTTCAAGGGCGGATATAGGGGGGGG
>JAKCPI010002004.1:0-11321 GCA_023213315.1 Euborellia annulipes | reverse complement strand
TTATCATATATAAAGGTAAGAGAAAGTAAAAAGCAACAAATTGCATATAAAAAACCTCTGCCTTTGAGAGGATTCTTGCCCCTCGGAGCCCATATAAAAAGGAAATACAGTGGAACCTCGCTTAACGAGCATTCGTTTCAGAATCATACTCGTAAAGCGAAACACTTGTTATGCGAAACAATAACATTCTCCCCATAGAGCTATTCCTTCCATGATACAGACTGATCTAACATGCGCACAATTTGGGTCTTCCCCCTCTCCTCGCCATACGTTATGAGAAACATTGTTCGTTAAGCAAGTCATTCTTTTTACAATTTGTTTTGCTCGTTATGCGAATTACTCGTTATGAGAGGTGCTCGCTAAGCAAGGTTCCACTGTATTTAGATAAAAAAAATTTAATGAATACTTTATCTTTGATAGGAACGCGCTAATCCATTAAAAAATGCTTTAAAAAAAATACTATATAGGCCCTAATGTTGCCCCCCCTAAAAAAAACCATATATACACCCCTGAGTGGGAGTGAAGGACAAATCAAATTCCATCTTATCTTAAGGGTCCTTAAATTTTATCTTCAAACCACTTCTACACTTAATCAACTCAATACTGATTAGAAAATTTCTTATCATCTTATGTTTGTTTCACATATTGATTTTTAAATCATTTTTGAAAATCCCAAGATCTTATAAAATTTTCTTAATTTAAAACCCTAGGATTTAAGTTTCCAAAATTTACTGAAAATCAATATTTTTTCACGCTTAATATACAGTTCCGGGTAACCTAGCTGAAGCTCGGTGATTTTTTTTTTTTTGATAAAATTCAAAAAAAAAAAAAAAAAAAACTAAAAAAGTACTGAAGTACTAAAAAGGTACTGGTACTCGAAGTTTCCCAAAGACTCGATTATATGTAGTTTGTTTTCTATAGAAATAGTATATATTTAAAATTTGAAAGAGATCGTTTAAAGGAATTTCGAGAAAAGTGGAAAAAACTAAAAAAGTACATCAGTAAAATACCTACTACTACCCGAATTTTCGCAAAGATGAGACCTGGAGCAATTTCATATTGGTACCAAAAATATTATATATTTAAAATTTGAAAAAAATCGTTAGAGCCGTTTTCAAGAACTAATGTGCTTACAAACAAACAAACGTACATTGCTCGTTTAATAGTATAAGATAAGATAAGATAAGATTTAGATATTCATCTGTCATTAATAAAGAATTGCTCCAATCATTATAAAATTTTAAAAAATGCAAAATGTTGCGGAAAATTTTTTTATAGCGTTTATCAAATCTTATTTAGAGTAAAGACTAAACATATATTTGACCCTACTATAATAATATTTCAAATCCAAAAATTTGTATTTTTTTTTAGTGAGAAGGACGAATAAATAAAATCCGGAGATAATTTTGAGGCCAATCAGACCATAGCGGAAGGAATTTATCCAAATAAATTGGTCTGAAAATCAACTCCGGATTTTATTTATTCGTCCTTCTCACTAATATCCTTCAGCCCCCTATCTTCATTATTTTTTTTACTTTCTTCTTTTAAGATCTTTTATAATGATGCTAATTTCACTAGATTGATAAAATTCATTAATCATTCACTAGTAACTTATCATTATTAATTGTTATTATCAACCAAAATTTCATTTATCAATTTATAATAATCTTAGAGTGTTATATTGCATTTTTTTTTAAATAAATTAATCGCAATTAGAATATTTTTGATGGAAATATTAAAGAAAACTAGGAACCGACCGAATATTCGGTTTCGGTTACGGTTTCGGCCAGTTTCGGCCAAAAATCATGGTTTCGGCCGTAGTTTCGGTTTCCGGCCGGCCGAAACTTGAGTCTTAAAAAAAAAGGTCAAATGATTTGCACTGGAAGGAGAAAAAAAATATTTTGTCTCCCTAAAAAAAAGGTAAAATGATTTTCACGGAGGGGAAAAATTAAAAAAAAAAAAAATATATAAATTTTTTTATAGGAAATACAAGTTTCGGTTACGGTTTCGGCCGAAACTAAGGCTGAGGCCGAATATTCGGTTTCGGCTGAAAATCTTGTTTTGGTCGGACCCTAAAGAAAACATTTCTAAACAATATCAGCTGAGAGGGATGGAGGCAGAGTCCCGTCAGGGACTGATTTTTTGGGTAGTAGAGAGGTGAAGTGCCTCTCACTCCCAACATAGGGAACGCCGGGCTGATGGCTCTAGAGCTAGATACCGGTACTTGGGTTTGGTGCGTGCCTCCGTGCACGATGCACCAGGGGTAAATAACCGGGGAATGTTTGTTTTTGTAGGCTATTGAGGGTTTTTATGCCGTAATTTAGGCTTTTCCCTCAAATAAAAAAAAAAAATAAAAAAAAAACAATATCAGCTAGCTTCATTATAGCAGTGGCGTCATTTGGGGCATTTGCCCCCCCCCCCCCCCCCCCCCTCCCCCAAGGGCTCTGATTTTTATAAAATTATATATTATTCTATATACTTCAAAATACATCTACAAGTATAGAAACTGTACAAAATTAAATAATTAAATTAAATATCTTTTGGCCAAATGTGAGTACCTATTTGTAAATTAAATTTTATAGAAAAAAAAATGTTTGCCCCCCCCCAAGAAAAAGTTGAAATGACGCCACTGCAATATAGTAGGCGTTATTATATATTTCTCAAAGGCTGACCAAATTATTCTGTCATTCTTTACTTTTTTTATTGTATTTTATAGTCTTTTCGGCATCTGAAGCCATATAGACTTTTAGACAAGTAGATAGATATATAGGACCTATATACCTAATCTTTGTATATTTATTTATACAATTGGTTTATCATCAGACATCTTGGAATCTGAATCCACAACCCTTAACATTTCAGATTATCAATATTGACACTTTCTTTAATTTCTCGGGTACTCCAAAGGGGGAGATTACAATGCGAAAAATCTGGTGTGACTGGTCGCACCAGATTTTTTTGTTAGTTCCAAACTTGACCACATGCGTTTTCAATTGTATTTTAAATGTTGACTGCTTGAAATAAACTATAGTTATTTTTCAAAAATTTTAATCTCATATTTGAATATATTAGGGCCCATACACAATAAAGAATCCTAAATAAATACAGAATTTCATAAAAATTGGAATTTTTTTTTTAATGTGTTAAAAGTTCCCCCTTTTGAATCGAAATTAACAGTCAAATCACCATAGGGATTTAACATTGGCTCTATGGAAGGAAGAATCGGAAAGTGAATTTGAAAAATCTGAAATACTTCTTCAGTAAAGTGTACTTCAAACAATTTTCATGAAAGATTTTACTGATATACTTTTTAAAGAGCATCTAAAAAATAGTTGATTTATAAATTTTAATCAAAATAGTTAGAGACACTTTTGTGAAAATCGAAAAAAAACTGAAAAAGGACTTTAGAAAAGTATTAGTACTTTTTGGCCGATTTTGATCAAAAGCTTATTTCCACGCCTCAGGGGGATGCCTAACTTAAATATAAAATTAAATAAGTAAGAAAAACTCCTTTAAAATAAAATGTATTTAATTTAATCTAAATACAGTATATTCTTAATGGAAATATTTAATGTATCTGTGGTTTCACTGGGTTTTAAATGCTAGAAATATTTGGATTTATAACTCGATATACTGTATTTCGGGTTATTAGCCCATCATCAATTACATACGACAGTCGTACAAATATATTCTGATTGAACATCAATCTTTATCTAATTTGATTGCTTATTAACTTTTGTGTCTATAGCTATAAAGATAAAAGATTGAGGCCACTAAGGTCTAAGCCCCCCCCCCGGACTAGTATCAATAATGAATATACAGTAATTATGTTCCACTTGGTGACTGGATGAGTCTGCTCCCGTCCGTTTGTACCTCGACACTTGTCAGCAATTGCTTCGTGATTGAATCTCATGACAAACATATCGAGTGCTTCTCTGATAAGACGACTTTACATATTGTTATATATTGATTACGAAAAGAAAAGATTTATCTCAAAAGAAATTTTATCTTAATTTTATTACTGAATAAATAAAAAAAAGCATATTGCTAAGATTGAAGGTGGAAACATTTTCTTTTCTCACCTGTTTGTTTGTTTGCTCATTTCGCAAGCTCTCTTTCACTCTAAAGTGATTGATTTTTTAATAAAAAATTTTTTTTTTATTGAAACGATAAGTAGGTCTACTATTAGATAATGTATAATTTCTACAATTTTATAAATTAGATAAAAATATATAATGTTTGTCTGGCTCTTCTCCTGGATATCTCCATAGTGTGTAGAATTTTTGAAAGATATTAAAATAATGGGGGTAGTTCAAGGGCCGATACAAGGGGGGTAATTCAAGGGCGGATACAATGGGGTAATTACACCCACTCCAAGATTTGAGAAAAATATTTTTTAATAAAATTTTATTTTTGATATAAAATTTTAAAAATTAATACTTTCAAATTTGATTTGTATTTATATTCTGGTAAACAAGTACAGAATGTACCTTTACCGAAAGTAAGAAAAAATTGAGTCTCACTAGATTACTCCCAGATTACCTCCCCCCCCTCCCCCAGAGAAACTCGTCTGGAACCGCCCTTGCGGTAGTCCGACTTAAGCGGGCCTGGACCAGTTGGAGAAAAGTTCAGAGAGGCGAAGGCGGGCGACGCCGCTAGTTGTTTGTTAATTTAAAATGTCTTTATTAATTTAACAAATCTGTGACTATGTTTATTTGTTGGTGGTCGATATGCCACATTGCCGCCGGGAATCGATCACAGGGTATACAGTCCATCGGTGTTTTTATTAAAAATGATTATTTATTAATTCAAAGTATCTTAGCTATTTCTTTAAATATATGAAAGGTAAAATACAGTAGGTTATGTGTTTCAAGGTTTTTTTTATTTATTAATTAAAATTAACACTTAATACGTATTTCGACATTACTGTCATCATCAGAAGTCTAATGTATAATGTTTCAACTTGAGCCTACGGTAGAAAGTTTAAATCTAATATCTCTATCAAAATAAATAAAGTTTAAATCTAATATCTCTATCAAAATAAATAAATAAAAAGTCCTCCTCTTATATGCAAATCGAATGAGTTGAAAAGCGATAGAGAGAGAGAAAAGGTTATGAAAAAATTCCAGTGACTGACACAAATGCAATGCAATTTTATTTTACTCCAATTCAATCTCATAATCAAACCATTAAATCGTTATCGGCCACTTACATCGTTTATCGCAATTAATCAGTGATTTGAACTCATAACGATATCATTAAGATTTAGGACCAGATGTTTAGACTAATATAATTAAACGTTAAAAAAAATACTCTTTATTCCATATTTAATTTATCTTTTAACATTTTGGACATAAAATGACAGATATATGATAATTGAAAAGGTATTTTGTTACGCCCGCACATTTTTACTTTTTCTTACCATATACATGAATATATATGGAGAGAGAAAATCGACTCAAATTTAAATCAATATGTAAGGCATCGTAACAAAATATAAATATGAGTATTATTACTATGCTTGATTATAAATTTGACTTTGGGGGTTCTAAAATACGAAAATCACGGTACTCCTCAATACGTGCGTTATTCACTAAGAAAGACTGACCATAGAAGGGGGAGGGGGGGATGAGAATCCTAAAAACAAAACTTAGCATCGAGTATCCAAATCCTTAAAAAAATATTCAATTAGATAATAATTAATATAATTATTTTTTTAATCAACTTGAATTAAAAAAAATTAGTTGTGTAACAAATAACTAATGGATCGTTTTGTTTTTGCAGCATTGACCCTGCACGATGGGTGCGATGTTCCGCAGTGAAGAGATGGCCTTGTGCCAGCTCTTCATCCAGCCTGAAGCTGCCTACCCTTCCATTTCTGAACTTGGAGAGAGCGGCACTGTCCAATTCAGAGATGTGAGTGCCATTTGATATTTTTCCTGTAATTTATTTGAGTCGGCT
This sequence comes from Euborellia annulipes, assembly GCA_023213315.1. NCBI lineage: Eukaryota > Metazoa > Arthropoda > Insecta > Dermaptera > Anisolabididae > Euborellia > Euborellia annulipes. The sequence goes on along the minus strand of JAKCPI010002004.1, from coordinate 5,360 downwards.
ATTTTGCTTTGCCGGTAAAAAATAGAATTATTCATAAAAAACAGTATTTTAACTACAAAAACTGCCCGTGACCCGTGGTTCAAAGAAAAGTCATTAGCTTCTCGTGCCTAAGGTCCCGGTTTCGCTTCCCGTCCGAAGAGAGAGAAAATTTATTTCATTTGAATTGTCTACCAATCATTTGAAATAAATAGGGATGAGGTCTAAATGGCCTTAGATGCCAAAAAAGACTACAAAAACTATAAAAGCCACTTTCTTCGTGTCGGTATCGGCAGGTTTTTCTGCCGACGGTCCAGCCATACTAAAAAGGCTTCATTCTTCTCTTCGTGAATAATTTTTGAATTAATCACTCATTTTTTGAAAATTGAAGCCAGGACACTCCCGATTTTTTTAACATTAACAACTAAAGAAGGCAGAAAAATAATTTTTTTAAAACAATTTTGGCCTAAGGTATCATTGTCTTCGAAAAGTAGGCATATGCAAATAAAAAAATTTGGTCTGAAAAAGAAGTCGTTATTTTATCTAATCTCAGCCAAAAACATCGGAGATGAAGGGCGCCTCGCATTATTTTTGCCCAGGTCGAGTGAAATCAAAAAAATGCGCCTCGCTTTTCTGATTTATATAAAAGCAAGGAAATATTTTCACTTAAATAAAACCCCTACAGAATTTTATTTGTTTCATATATCCTCGCTTTTATATAAATCAGAAAAGCGAGGCGCATTTTTTTGATTTCACCTCGACGCTGGGCAAAAATAATGCGAGGCGCTCCTTTTGCATCTCCGATGTTTTTGGCTGAGATTTCACTTCTTTTTGTGAAATATTACATTTAAATTTTATTTAATAATTTTTGTTTATTAAATATTAAGTTATCCCATGAATAGATCTTTTAATATGCATTCCAAACAGAAAAAATTAATACATCGTTTGGTATCCATTCAAAACGATAAACATAGGATTTCACCAAATTTTATAAAATTTTAGGTTTTTTATTTTTGTTATGTTGGTAGAATGTAAATACATCGTTTGGCATCCATTCGAAACGATAAACATAGGATTTCACCAAATTTTATAAAATTTTAGGTTTTTTATTTTTGTTATGTTGGTAGAATGTAAATACATCGTTTGGCATCCATTCAAAACGATAAACATAGGATTTCACCAAATTTTATAAAATTTTAGGTTTTTTATTTTTGTTATGTTGGTAGAATGTAAATACATCGATTGGCATCCATTCGAAACGATAAACATAGGATTTCACCAAATTTTATAAAATTTTAGGTTTTTTATTTTTGTTATGTTGGTAGAATGTAAATACATCGTTTGGTATCCATTCAAAACGATAAACATAGGATTTCACCAAATTTTATAAAATTTTAGGTTTTTTATTTTTGTTATGTTGGTAGAATGTAAATACATCGTTTGGTATCCATTCAAAACGATAAACATAGGATTTCACCAAATTTTATAAAATTTTAGGTTTTTTATTTTTGTTATGTTGGTAGAATGTAAATACATCGTTTGGCATCCATTCAAAACGATAAACATAGGATTTCACCAAATTTTATAAAATTTTAGGTTTTTTATTTTTGTTATGTTGGTAGCACTTCTTCTTATCACGTTAATCTATTATATTTCTATCTGAATGGATTTATCCTAAAAATTGTTATTCCATTAGGGATGCAAATTACTAATATTAATAGATATGTTCCTAGATGACGTCATCAGGGAGTAAAATAGTTAGAATTGTCTTTTCGCCACGTTAAAGATAGGACAAATTTGAAATTTTGAATACCTCTCAAAAAGTCACTTTTGATCCAAAATGAAATTTTATATCAAAGGTATCGGGTTTTTGATAGTATCTATTTGTATTTTAAATTTCATCCAAATCGGTCCAGCAGGGAAACCTGTAGCTTTGTCTAAAAATTTGAAAATTGAAGAAAAGAATGAAAAAAAAAAAAAAAAAAAAAAAAAAAAAAAAAAAAAAAAAAGGAAAAATAAGAGACTAACTTTTGACCTTCCGAAATCGGCAAAATCTCAACTTTGACCCTCTGCCATTCTTTTTGGGACTGGAATTTTTTTTTGAATTTGTGCTCAAAATAATCCTTATTTATTCTAGTTTAATATAAAAAAAATTTGGCTCCGATATCTTAAAAACTTTTTGAGATATTCGCCCAGAAAGAGAAAAGTTTCTCAAAAAAATTTTTTTCACGTCCCTATCTTTTATTAAGGATTTAAAATCATTCTTGATAATATAGTCTAGGGACGACTCGTCCATCTAAATGCAATGGGCCATTGACATCTATTGGAATGTCAACTAAATGGTAGTATTAAGAGTTTCTTTGCTTTCTTTTGCTTTTTACTTGCTTCGGCGACGAGTCGCTCCTGCGACTCTTGATATTCTCTAAAAAAAAAAAAAAAAATTATTAGATTCACATAAAAATATACAGCAACTTCAGGAAGAGATTCTATTAATATTGTATTTATTGTATTATCAGGGTTATTGGTCTCAAAAAAAAAATGGAAAATTTTTTGTTAAAATTTAATTGAACATTCAATGCGGCTGGCCTGGCAAGAAAAAATTGAAAACAACCACAAAGATCAATGTTGTTAAGCAACGCCAAGCAGTACTTTGTACTTTAAATAAATTAAACATTAAATACATCTTTTTGAATAAAATCGCCTACAAAAATATAACATTATTATGTATTTTTGTTTCCAGTTGAACTCAAAGGTTAACGCATTTCAGCGTAAATTTGTTTCTGAAGTACGAAGATGTGACGAACTCGAACGAAAGCTTCGCTATATTGAAACCGAACTCAATAAGGACAACGTCCCCATCCCCGATGTGGAAGAAGTACCAAAAGCACCCAATCCCAGGGAAATCATCGACCTCGAGGTAGGCAAACAAACAATAGCTACGTATGTATTAGGCCCATTTATTATATTACATCACTGAGGGCAGAATTTCTTTTTTTCGCCTGGGAGCTAGGCAACCCAATAATCAGATCATTGCCCTCAAGTAAGAGAAATAGTGTGCCCTTTTCACAACAGTTTTTTTCTTTTGGTTATGTGAGGGATTCGAGAAATTTTAAGATTCAGTGTACCTCTCATTATTTCAAGCCAGAACTTTGCTGCATTAGAATATCAATCGATACCCTAATCAAATCATGGAATTTTCCAAAGTTCTTGGATTTTCTCAGATTAATAAATAAAGTTATATTTTCAACTTTCAAGTCTTCTTTCGCTCATTTTCCAGCATCCAGAAAAGAGGTCGGACGTGTAATATATCATGGCTCATACAATATATAAATATACATTTCACAATACATTGTATGAACCAAGAACTCGGATCATTCATATTCTAATTAATTATAAATCATTTTTATTCATTTAAGAGATTTAGTTATATAAGATAATTATATCGATATACTTCCTCTTTATTTTATTATTTTTGTTCTTCTCTTTATATCACTTAAGCAATCTATCCATTTATACATTATCAAGATAGACTCTGCTTTTTTTACTAATGTGCTTTTAAAACCAACAAGACGAATTCGTCCCTATTGATAACTATTGGCAATTTAAACAACATATTTTTGCTATTTGGTTTTTACCTTTATTTTTGTCATTTAAGCAATCTATCCATCTATACATTACTAAGATAGATCCTGCATTTTCTACTAATGGAATTTTAAGAGCAACAAGACGAATTCGCCCCTTTAATTGTTTTTCAAATTAACACAAGAGTGGTCCATCCCCACCACTCACAAGGCGACACTTTTGCCAACCCCTCCTTTCTAAACTAACGATATATAAACCCCTCTAGACATAAGGTGAGCAGACTTGTAGTTGGTGGATTCATCCTGTCACTATGTAACTTACTCCGAAATAAATATATTTAATTGAAATTGCCATTTTTATTTCATCCCAAAATGAAATACATAATTGGCGCAGTCGGTTTAGGAGCACAAGACGTTAGTACATCAGTAGTACAACGGTGATTATAAAATCTTCGCTTGTGTTAGTAGTGAACCCCGAACCCCCCTTGAACCCCTCTTGGTAACCTGAGTGATTGACGGTGCCAGCGAGGAACTTCAAAAATCATGAAGAGGCTCAAACATAGGGTGACGGCAAGCCTACTCCAACCTACGACTCCAAAGAAGACCACGACTTCGAGGCTCATCCATTGCTACCTTAACGAGGTGCAACAGTTCTTCGAGCTCTCAACAACAAACAAATACTAGGGATTCATCCCAAAGGGCGCAGTCAAATAATATCGTGAGTAAGAAGAATCCACTACAAGTTCTCCGGAAACTCCTCCGTTAAGGGGCCAACTTAAGATCTAATAATAATTTTGAACGAATAAGTAATTGAAATCGATAATTAATTTTAAATAATTTTTACGTTGAGGTAATAAACGAATATTTTATTTTGCATTTAAATAACGAATGAATATTTTTTCTATTAAGTACTTTATTAATTAATGAACGAATTAGAACGAATGGATAGACAACTTAACAATCTTACAGAAAACGAAGTAAATATTAAAGTGTTGAAAAAGCACTTTTCACTATAAAAAAAATTTTTTTTTTTGACATAGAAAATGTAATTTAAATTTTATAATTTGCTAGGAAAGTAAATTCAATAAAAGAAAGATTAAACACAAACGAACGAAGAGGTTTTGTTTAAGAACAAATTTTTTTTAATTTAGATTTTAACAAAAAGTCAAAAGGGTATATTAAAAAATTCATTAAAAAGAAAATGATGGGGAGATTTTATTAAAAACAAATTTTTTTTAATAGGGAAGTAATTGTTTATATTGGCTTTGCAACAATGAAAACAAAGATAACAAAGCAATACGGGGTTCCATCTGCTTCCATGTAGCTCAGACTCCAAGGCTCGTGATTGCTCATTTATTTGCCTTGATAAATAAGTTTTCAAATTATTATTTATTTATTTTTTTAATTAAATTTTGAAAAAGTCAATTTGATAAAAAAAAAAAAAAAAAAATCTTAAATTTTAGACTGAGTTTTTAACGATTAAAATATAGACTTTTAAATGAATTAGCGATCACGAATAATTATTTTTGTAAAACTGGACAGGGCTGATAAAAATAAATTATTTAAGCGAAACTAGTAACTACCAATATAGAAAGGCTCTGGAATTATTATAAAAATAAAAATAATCTAGCTAATTTAATATAAGTCATTTGGAACCTTTTTGTGTTAAAACTATTAACAACATGGCCCTAAGTTTCACTTCCGAAACATTGTATGCCAGTTTTGAAGGGAACCCCAAGGAGCTGGATAGCTTCACCCAATCAGTAAATGATATATACAATACCCTAGAGGTCAACATGGCCA
>JAKCPI010002003.1:0-78624 GCA_023213315.1 Euborellia annulipes | reverse complement strand
AAATCGCTCCAACGATTTTGATTAAAATTCATAAATCAATTATTTTTTAGATGCTCTTTAAAATGTATATTCTCATTTTGCTATTGAAATCTTCTGAAGACTACTTTACTCTTGTACTTCATAGAAAAGATGGGAGAAATGGTTGCCATGGTAACAAAATATAAATATTTTCCCATACTTATAAATTTTACATCTTGAATTCAAAATGTACCTTACTGTCGGAGCCTAAATACACAAAAACCCGGTGCGACCAGTCACACCAGATTTTTTTTTAAATTTTGTCCGTTTAGCCGCTGGCCATTGGTCTGATCCGTACTTAACTAGGCATAGGATATTTAACAATTTTGTTAGAATGTTTATTTTGTTGGTGTGGTGGATCCGATGACCTAGTCCAAAGGTAACTCCGAGAATAGGCTAGAGATCCCGAGTTCAATTTCTGGAAGCAGGTGACTTTTTGCCTGCCAAATAATCATACTCATAAAATTTATTAAATAATTCAATTATCTGTAGTCCATATTTTCTTTTCTTTGATCTTATTTTAAAGATTTTTTTATTATTCTTAAACTCTTAGCTTTCTAATTTGGCATATAACATGATTTCAAGATAAGATACGAAATGATTCAATTGATTATATTGGTTTGAGATACAAAAAATAAACGGGCTAATGGAAAAGTGTTGTTCAAAAAAATTAATCAAAAAATATTGTTCAAGCTAAAATAAAAATTTTTTTATTTATCAGAATATTATTATTGATGATAATTGAAAAAGCAAAATATGATTTTCAAACTGGTTGTTCACTGCCTTGACCTGTTAACGAACGAAGACACTTTTGACCTTAAGAGAAAGGAAAGAATTAGGAAGAACTCAAAATTCCCAAATGTAATTTTTTATACATTCTGATTGCATCTAGCATTAAGTATTAATTAGGTTAGGTTATGTTGAAGTGGCTGTTCCCAGAGAGGGAACACACTTAGGCCAATTAGGCCCTTTGTGATACCACCGTGGGGCCATTCCCCTTTCCTACCCTAAGAGGAGACTTCGGCAGGATGTTTGATTTATTTGCGGCAAGCTGGATTCGAACCCGAGCCCCAAAGATAGGCGAAATGGTTACTATGGTAACAAAATATAAATATTTTCCCATACTTATAAATTTTACATCTTGAAATTCGAATGCACCGTACTGTCGGGAACTAAATATATGTCGACACAAAAAATCTGGTGTGATAAGCACAGAACACAAGCCGTGTTGAGACTTCGGACTTCGTAATCCACAGCTAAGCCGGCTTAGCCATTGCCTCCTCAAGTATTAATTAAGTTACATTATAATTCAGTAAATGTATTGATCTTGATTTGCGAATCGTTCTGTATCAACCTTCATAAACTAGTTTTTGAGGAGGTCACCTATCCAAGGTTGAGTTCTTCACTTAGGTCTAGATTAAAAAATGCAGATATTTTCATCACGTTAAAGATTTTTATTATTTCAAGAAGCGAATTAAATTAAAAGTAAATACTCAAAATTTAATTTGGGGTTTTAAGCATAAGATAAGAGAGGGGAGGGGGGGAAGTAAAATGAATTTTGTTTGTTTTTAATTCATATAATTTTCTTATTTATTTCTTCCTTTCTCTTACCTATATATACTGGGGTATGTTAATATATATAGAGAGAAAGTATTGATTTCATGTCTAAAATTCGTCGAGATTTCGATGGATATACACGTTTTGAGGTTCCCTGAGTGCAAAAAGTGTTTTTCGCAACATGGTCTGTCTGTGAATAAAATATCTCAAGAACAAAAAGATCTATGAAATTTTATATTTAAAGTTTGGTAACACGAAGCTTTCGAACTGAATCGGCCAAAAATTTGGATACCAAATGGCTTAAATAGAAATTCCTGGACCTCCAATAGATATATTCATTAATAACGGTTATCGTCTTATATGACCTAGGTTGCCGAAAAGACTGACGGGATTTGTGTTTGAGTGGGAGAGTGAATGAGAAAAAAGTGTGAGTGTTTTGAAAAGAAAAAAAAAAAAATATATCGGCTTTCGAATCCCGTCCCCTGAGATAAGAATTTATTTAAATTGAATTAACTACCAATCAATTTAAATAAACCGGGACGGGATCTAAATAACATCCAATGCCGAAAAAGTCCTTAAAATGAATTTAAAAAAAATATAACTTATATGTCGACACAAAGAATCTGGTGTTGCAAGCACAGAACACATCTTTCACTTACCAAAGGTCTTACTAGATTTTTTTATTAAATATTCATCACTTTGTTAATTAATATTTGGTGCTATAATAATTACTGATATTAATGAAATTATCATCTTCCGCTCGATAACTAATTTTATCTTTTAAATTTTCCTTACTAAAAAATGTTCAAATGATCCTTCAGCAAATGGTTATTTTTCGATTTTATGAGATTGATGGATCAAGCGATCAGGTTTCAAGCTCAGTTATTCGGGATGAGTTTACCATTACATCAGAACCCCGCTAGCTGGTTTAAAAAGGTTTTTGTCATATATCATCATAAGTTCTTTATTAATCCTAATTTGAAATGGAATAAGAAACAATATTAAAAATTTTTGTGTTAATCTGAATTTTGGACCTTTGGTTCGAGGTGACTTCTCTCGTTCCCACCTCTCCAATGATTTAGTGTAACAACATATTCTAGTATAAATATCCGCTTTTATTATAAATATTTTGAATAGTTTTTCTCACATCATTACATTCATTTACATTCCTAATTATACAAGTCATTCAACTTCATTTTATAATAGACTTTTGACGTGAATGGCCAAAAGTTTTTTTTTTTTTTTTTACTAAGTCAATATTTATTTAATTATTATATTATAAGGTATTGAAGTCTAGTTAGAAAGAACGTTCATTATGCCACCGTTTTCTAAATAGTCATGTTTAATTTGCAAAATTATATTTGAGATTTTTGTTTGATAATTATCTCTTTTAGGGTCGGACTTGGTTTATTTATCTTTCTATTACAACTCCAACTTCCAAATAATTTTTTTTTTAATGGGATATAAAATTAGCCGTCTCACAGGGCCTAAACATGCCACTATTAAAACAGGTGTGAACCACTGAGCTTGAGAAAACATTTTACCTCAAAAATAATATAAAATATCAAATTTAATCAATTGGTCCATGTAAAGGTCATAAAATGATTAATAATTATTCAGCAATAAAGAGAGATATAAAATTTTATTGTGTTAATTAATTTTGCTCCGATATAATTGAATTAAATGTATTAGCTATTATGGACGAAGAATAATATTTAGAAAATAAAATTGATAGAGCGCTATTTTTGATTACTTTGACTTTGACTATGGCCAACAAGATGAAATTTTTTTGAAATATAAGCGTATCTAATTACTTCAAAAGAGTTTACAACATCCCACTTATTTTTCCATTTCCTCTATAGAAAGGAACACTTTTTTAATTTTTTTTAAATAACAACAAAAGAAAATTTCTTTATTATATATTCACGAATTAAATTAAAAATTATATAATAGAAATAATATAATTTTTCAACTTGACCAAGGTCAAATATATAGAGATATTAATTAATTTCCTATGATAATAGAAAGAATAGAATAAATATTTGATCATCTTAATTCATATTTATTCATAAGAGAATATTCATAGATAGTTATATCAAATAATGGCCAGCTATAATATAAAGGTAGACAAACTGGCCTTAAACCCTTTCCCAAACTAATAAATTTTACATCTTGAATTCTAATATATCGGCCGAAATATGTCGACACCAAAAATCTGGTGGGACAAGCACAGAACACAACTTTCTCTTACCTTCGGTAATCGAAAGTTGTGTGCTGTGCGACACTCACACCAAATTTTTATAATTTGAATTCTCAAACTGAACGCACACCAATTGAGCAAAAACGTTTGCGGACAAAACGTTTTTGACTAGGTATAATTGTGTCTAAAACTGTTTTTTTTTTCAATGCTTTTCTATGGGTCAACACCGAGGAGGCAAAACACAATTGAGCATGATTCGGCATCATTGAACAAAATGTTTTGCCATTGAACGTTTTGCTCAATCGGTGTGCGTTGGCAATGAGAAAAACGTTTTGTCCGAAAACGTTTTTGCTCGATCGGTGTTTGTTCAGCCTAATATATAGGTGGAAACTAAATATATGTCGACACAAAAAATCTGGTGTGACAAGCCCAGCAGATTTCCTTTGATAAGAGAAAATTGTGTGCTGTGCCAGTCACACCAGTTTTTTCTCTTATATCCAGGAGGCTTGGGAAAACAGGATTCGGGGGACTAGATTTAGAAGATTCATCTCATTTGATTATTAATTATACAATAGAGCTCTCAGCCTGTTCTTTTTTGTTTTCCTAGCAGGTTACTGTGTAGGAAAGATTTTTCTGGGGCAGCGGTTTAGATGATCCGAGAGCTAATAAATTTTAAAGAATATATTTCTAACATAATTTAAACTATTAAACGCCATATTATTCTCTTTATTTAGTAATTTTTTGGGATTTCCGGAGAAAGGAGGGGGGTTTGGACCACATCCCTCACTGCGGCCCTGGTGAATAGTATCGAAAATTTAAATTTTGAAATTGAGTTTTATATAAGTTGAGCATATTGTTTTCGAATTCATTAGAACGGCTTAAAACTATTAGTAAACTGATTCCGGTTTAAACTGGCAGGGATGAGCTAGTCGTGTCCTAGATAATAGGGTCACATTCCCAGTAAATCACAATAAAAGGAGAATTTTAATTAAAAAAGTTAAATGCCAATGCTGTAAAAGTCAAAAATTACTTAAGATGTCTATTGTAATTCCATATAATAAAGATATCACTCATAATAAAATGAATCTATTAACTTAACTAGTATTACTTGTATTACTTGTGAAAAGCACCAAAATTGTTTTGTAATTTCCTTAGTGACGAAAATGACGAGTAATGTGAGAATTTTTATAATTTTTTTTACTTTCAATGTTTTATACAAAAAGAAGCGAAGCATAGATTAGAGAAAAAGGAATGATAACATGGGCGTAACCAGACATCTTGTTAGGGGGGGGGGCACCACTCGTTAGGACCGGAGGGTGGGGGCATGCAATTAATATACATAGATTATTAATTATTATTATTATTTTTTCCTTATGTAAGCTCGTTTAAAAACAAAATTCAAAATTTTTATTTAATTTAATTTATTTAATTAGTATTAAAAGATTTTCCTTGTGTGTCTGTGCGACCAGTCACACCAGATTTTTTTCTTTGGTGTCCTTAATTTTTAATAATAGGCCTAATAATAATTCAAAAAAATCCCTCAAAAAAGTGTAATAATTAAGATAATACCTTGGGAGTTAAATAATGGATAAAATATCTGAAAGTATTTAAATAAAAATAAATTTCCTGACTGATAAATTGAATATTAATATCAATTAATAATTCAAATAGATAAGGCTCGAAACTATTAATTAAAAATGATTAATTATTTATTAATTCAAAATGCCTTAGCTATTTCTTTAAAGTTGGAAATTATAATATTTTTATGAATTTTAATCTCTTTTCTCATTTAGTAATTTTATCGATTTAAGGAAATAAAATCGTAAACCTAGATCTCTATCAAAATAAATAAATAAAAAGTCCTCCTCATATATGCAAATTGAATGAGTGGGAAAGAGAGAGAGAGAAAAGGTTATGAAAGAATTCCAGTGACTGACCCAAATGCAATGCACTTTTATTTTGCTCCGATTCACTCTCATAATCAAACCTCCATTAAATCGTTATCAGGCAGCTTACATCGTTTATCGCAAATAATCAGTGATTTGAACTCGTAACGATATCATTAAGATTTAGGACCGTATGTTAATAAATTCGCATAGGACCAGATGCTTAGATTAATATAGGAAACGTTTTGTTAACTAAAATATTCTTTCAACCTGTTGGGCATAAAATGACAAATATATTTTATAATTGAAACGGTATTTTGTTACGGCCTTGGAATATTTTCGTTGGCAAACATCCTTGGGCCACCCCAGACCTTTGACTCATCTGTTACCTGAACAACCGATTGATAACGGAAAATAGCGAGAATATTTGAGCTATCATACAGAAACTTTCATTCATCTGTCACTTTATTATCATTTCCTTGTTATTATCCTTATTTTCAATATAGAAACTCCTTAAGACATTTTTGGAAAACAATTTGAACAATGCCAAATTCCTCCTGCAGTATTAACTATTATTATTATCTAATTGAAGTAGAGATTGTAGTTTCGATTAATAAAGAACGATGAAAAATTAAAGCCTTTTGGATGGTTATTTAAACATTTCGTTTCGGGTCAAATTTATTGTCCCATCATCGTCGTTGATTCATTAAATAGGGTCCAGAGTTAATTATAGGACAAGATACATATGAATGTTATGTTAGGCACACCCATGGGACGTGACACGAAGCTTTTGAACAAAATTTGAGAGAATTTTGAGAAAATCGAAAAAAATTTAAAAAGTAACATCAGTAAAGTATTAGTACTCTTTGGCCGATTTTGTTTTAAAGCCTATTTGCACGGTCCAGGAGGGTACAAAGCTTAAATATAATATTTTAACCTCGTAGCTCTCAATTCCTTCATGCTTAAAATTGAACACACACACACACACACAAGACAGACCATGTCACCAACCACTTTTTTGGATTCAGGGGACCTCAAAACGTGAAGATCCATCAAAATCTCGACATCGAATTTTTGACATGAATCCAATACTTTCTACTATATAAAAAAAAATAATAATAACAAAAATGTGGTCTATGATTAAAAATGCTCCTAATAATAATAATTCAAACGAAAAGCTTTAATAAAGCCAACAATAAGATTCACACTTTATGTATTCTACTATTAGGCATTTAGACTAAATAATTTAAAAGAAGAACTCTAAATTTAAAGTTCAGATAAGTTTTTAAATTATCTTTTAATTATATGCTTAAATTCTTAAAAAAAAAGAAAAAGAAAAATTCTTATCTAAAGAGGACATCAGGTGGTTATTTACATGTAAAATTGAGACATATTTCAGCTTTAAGATTGCCTAAAGCCGGTGCAAATAAATTCTCATTTTTTTTTAAATCTATTACATTTTTTGTATTATATAATAATTTAGGTGAGAAAATGCAGGTAATTTTTATCTCGCCGTTATCTCGTCTTCGTTGCATTGAAAAAAACTCTTATTATTTTCAATTATTGTTTAATGAAAATTCATACAGATTTCCTAGCGAATTTTTTTTTTGTATCCTTGTGTGGACAATGCCTGAGTTTTTAATATGGCTTATCTCCATTTCTTCTATAAAATATAATTTTTAGATAGCTATTAAAAAAAAAAAAATTTGTTCTAGCTGAGAATATTCCATCGTCAATTTGTCTGGCGGGAAATCCTTTTAAAAGAATAATTGGCTTGAAATTAAAGAGGAAATAAAGAATAAGTAAAGTTCTCTTATCCAATGCAAGTACTCAAAAAACCTACTAATTAATTACTATAAAATATATAAATTGTTTTAAAATAGCTATAATTTTTACCTTCTCTTACCTCTATATATATGTTAATATATAGAGAGAATATTGTTCATTCAAAAATTCGATGTCGAGATTTTGATGGATCTTCACGTTTTGAGGTCCCCTGAATCCAAAAAGTGGTTTCGACATGTCTGTCTGTGTTGTGTGTCTGTGAACAAAATATCTCAAGAACGAAAAGAGCTAGGAAGTTGAAATTTTATATTTAAGTTGGCACCCCCATGGGACGTGACACGAAGCTTTTGAACAAAATCGACCAAAAAGTACTAGTACTTTACTGATGCAATTTTTCAGTTTTTTCGATTTTCTCAAAATTTGCTCCAACGATTTTTTTAAATTCAAAAATCAATTATTTTTTAGATTCTCAATAAAATGTATATTCTCATTTTGTGATTGAAATCTTCTGAAGACCACTTACTCTTGTACTCCATAGAAAGATAGAGAAATGTTGCCATGTAACAAAATAATATTTTCCATACTTAAAATTTACATCTTAAAATCGAATGAACCGTACTGTCAAACTAAATACTGTCGACACAAAATCTACACACAGTACACAACTTTCATACCAAGAAAGCATCACCAATTTTTTTACACCCATTTTTATTAGTATCCTATAATTTTCTAGAGTGGAAATTTGAATTTTATCTTATTTACATACATCAAACAATATAAAATATATTTGATAAAATAAACCAATAGTAAAATGTTTTTTCTTTTTTTTTAACACCATTTAATTTAGGAACGGTGTCTAAATGGCCTCAGAAGTTTAAAAACACCTTAAACAAATTTAATAGAAAAAGAGTAATTAATGGCTTAAGGGGTAATTCATAGTGTATGTTGCCTAGGAGTTTTGATCTCAATATATTATAATTTTTTCATTAGATCCAGTGATTTAAGAATATGGTCAAAGAAGAAAGCGATATTTTTCGATTTGACCGAAGCATGATTGTTGTTTTATCAGATTTGTTTAGTGCCCTTAGGATCATGAGTGTAATAGCACGTCAGCTGGTGGCCAACGATAATGTTTATTATACAAATATTATCAAATCACAAGCTTTAAATGGCCTTTGCTTCCGAAATATAATACTTACAAATAAATAAAAAAAAGATCCGTTAAATCTCTGAAAAGTAAAATAAATTTATGCTGGGACGATTGAATCAAGGTTATGGAGAAGAAACAACCAGCGAATTCTTTCCACGTCAAAATGTTAAGCTAACCGAAATATTTGCAAATAAATTATTTTGTCGTGGAAAGAATTCGCTGGTTGTTTCTTCTCCATAACCTTAAATCTCTGAAAAGCTTGGGATCGCTAACAGTCCCAAATGACAAAAATTTATTTCGTTTAGGGGAAAGTTGCCCAATATCGGATACCATCGTTCTGACTCCCTAGTATGCTGTTCACGAAGCGAAAAAATTTGTAACTAGTAGGTTCTTCTATCCTATAGTGACGTTGAGTGGACTTATCTGTTGTCAGTGCTAGTTATGAAAAATATTATTTTTTTTTGAATTTATAAACATTTTTGTGGAGGCACTTCTCAACTATTTTAAAACTACTAAAAGTGATATGTTCAAACTGCTATAGTGGTAATTACTTTGAAGAAGAACGTTAATTTTAATATACACTTATTTTTTTTAGCTAGGTGTTATGGTTTCGAGATTAGGTTCCGTCAAATGTAAAAACGTCTTGGTTCCTAAAATCGGATAGTTTCGGGTCTTTAATATCAGATATCCTTAGACAATGAGAAGAGCCCAGACGAAGAGTGTAAATATATTTACTGTCTTCAAGCATACAAGCAAAATAAAATCGCTGTATCCAAAAAATAAAATAAATTAATGTTTGTTTCGGAAAAAAAATTAATTAAGGAAATTAAACTCGATTGAATTTTTTTTAATTCATCATGCTGAAGGATATGAAAGTAACCAAAAAAGATCAAAAAATCATTGTTCACAAAATAAGGTCAATTTAAAGTTCTTTGTCCTTCGAAACATGTAGGTAGCTACCTAGATTGGTTTTTCATTTAAAATTTGAGTAGAAGCCGGCATTGAAATGAGAAAGGAAGGGGGAAGGTGTAAGCGGTCTTGATCAAGTTTTTTTTTTTTTTTTTTTTTTGATAATTGCCAATTTCTAAAAAAATGTTTTTTAAAATGATTTAGGCTTTCTCGATTGTTTTTTTTAACTTTGCCCTCCAACCCTACGTTGGGTAGGTAAAGTTAATGTAATTTTTAAGTCTTTTCGGCATCTTAAGCCATATAGACCTTATACGGTATTATTATTATTATTATTTAAGATATATTTTGGAGTCCATTTGGTATCCAAATGATTTAAATAATTATCCATCGAACTGCCTTTGATCCGAACTCGCGTTCTTGGCCTTAAGATTATCCATATTGACCACTCAATGAAGTCAGTGGCTGTTTCTTTATACAATAGGAAAAGAAGCAGGAGCTAGTAGCAATAAAAGACATGTTTAGTCAGTGATGGGAGGATCGCGATTTTTTGGGATTTAAATCTGAAAATCCGATCCGATCTAGGATTTGGATCTGGATAGAAATCCTTGTTTTGGGAATGATCTTGGATCTGGATCCAAATCATTTTTGCTCTCTGGATCTAGGATCGGATCGTTAATCCTTTTCAAAGGATTCGGAGCAATCCTGAATTTTTGCGATCCTTTTCAAAGGATTGCCAATTCTTTAAAACTTTTTACTTTTTAATAAATATTTATTTCTTTTTGTTTCATCCAAACGCCTAAAAATCAAGTCGGAATTCGGATTTTCGGATCGGAACATCGATCCTTATTCTAAATCGGATCGGATTAGTGGGATCGGATCGCAAATTCTTTTACACTAGCCGGATCGGTTTAGTGGTTCGGATCGTCGAATTGCCCGGATCTGCGGATCGGCTATTCTTTTTAAAAGATTTTGCCCATCCCTGTTTTTAGCATCATGGTTTATTTTAGTTGGTAATTAATAATAATCATTAAGTGAAAAAAAATAGCCACTATTTCTGCAGCCATCAGTTGATGTAATCACTTTGTAAAGCAAACGCATTCAATGATTCAATCGCACTTGAAATTCCCCGTGTAGATAGACAACCCTCTATGCGTTTTGACGATTAATAGCCTGGATAATTGATCGAAGAAGGCAGAATACGGGCTGAAACGTGTCTAAAAAAAAACAAAAAACTATTATTTAATAAAATCCCACATCCAAGAATGCCACATTCTTGTTCAGATAAAATACAAACAGCTTGAAATATTTCTCATTTAGTTCTTTATTTAATTAAATTCAAATTCCGATTACTAATATTTGAATATTTGCCATATAGGCTCGTTATGAGGGTTTGTTCTGTGAGGCAGACAGAGAGTGTGAGAAAGAGAGAGGGAGAGACAAGACACGCGTGCCAGACTCTGACACATGCACACACAGACACATCGATATAAAGGCACGCACACCGACGCACGTGGGCTGCATCAAACAAGAGAGGAGAGGCCGTTTGGCTCTTTTGCTTGCTTTTTGGTGCTTGCTAGCTTGGCTCCCATGCTGCCTACTTCTTACCCCCCTTACCCCCCCCCCTGTAGGTCTGTGTGTGCTGCGGGCTATTCTTAAGTGACATTAGCGTTATTTTATCGAGCCAAAATAAAACACAAACCGCCTTTTTCCATCTTTTATTGTTCCTTTTTTTTCTATTTACATTTTCATCTCATTTTATTTCCGACAAACGAAAAATTTCTTTTTTAAAAAATCTTTGAAATCGAGTTTATTTATTTTGGAGACAGGCATTCATTAAGCTTAATCATTATTCGATACTTACACCAAAAGTCTGTCTAACCAGTAAGATCTGCTTTATAACAATATTAAGAGACCGAAAATATGCCAAATTCTTCCTGTTTTGTACATTTTTTCAGTGTTGAAGACTAAAATTTTATGTGCCATGCACATATAAAATTTTAGTTTTAGTTAAGATGCCACATTGTTCATCCTATCTAATTCTCATTTATTTGTTCATTATAACCTTTATTTTTAATTTTTTATATAGTAGCCTAATACCTAACTTTTTTTTTGAATTGATTTAGTCTTTTCGGCCATATAGACTTCATATTTATATACGATATATTAGGAGGTCCAGGCACATTTATTTATATCATTTGGTATCCAAATGATTTAAATAATTTCATCGGACTGCCAAGGGTCCAAAATCATCGCCCCGTGGCTTTAACACTATCAATATTAACATTTGTCAACACATCTAGCATCTCAAGCAGGGTGGAGGGGGGAATACCAAAACAAAACTAATAAAATTAAATATTTATAAGCACAATAGCTACTTGACATGAGCTGCATAATTAATTTTTTTCAAAGAAAATAAAAAACAAAATTAGTAGTTAAGGATACAAAATTTTCCGCATTCAGCCAATAAATTCTTGAACAAGGAAAATTTAATTGTGTTTATATTATTTATTAATAAAAAAATTGTTTTTTCCTTAAGTTAGATAAAATATTAAATAGAAAATTTTTTTTTGGCGAAAGATACTCTAATATCCAAGAACCCAAGAACGATTCTACTTTGCCTTCTCCCTCTCCTTCTTTCAATTTACACCGCTATGACCCTCATAATTCCAATTATAATTATTTAATTCTTTCGTTAAAAATTATTTTTGTTTCTTTTTTTTAGACACTTAAAATCACATTTATTTTGATATACTGTATGTAAGAAAACAAGTAGTGATATAATATTAGATTTAAATAAAATTCTCTCTACTTATGGTAATAAATTTATATAGGTATAATTTTTGTGTTTATAAAATTGCTTTGATGTTAGCCAATATATTCTATCCGGTTTGGACTCGAACGCGCTGAGGTCATTGGCCTTCGTTGCATGACATTCGCATAACGAGACTCCTTCGGGGATCGAAAAAGGACTTTAGCAAAAAAATATAACCAATTTGGTAGAGTAATGCCATCTATGTGGATATTAACCCTTATTAAAATCAAATTAATTAAAAAAAACATCGCTTAAAATTTTAATTAAAAGAGTGCATAGATTAAATGTGAATCTTATATAATTTTAAATGAGGCCACTAATATTTTGTATTCATGAACCTAAAAAATAACAATAACAAAGAATGGAGGTAGTAATCATTTGAAAAATATTTTCAATCCTGCTTCCTAACAAGTGTTTGAATCTATTACTGTATTAATCTAATAGTTTATTAGTCTGATAGCTTATGTTAGTGGAAGTTCTTTTCGAAATGAATGATTATGGGGTTCACTCTGGTTAGATATAGGCAATACAAGTGGTAAAGCCCTCGGGGCAATTGGCGTAGAGGTTAGCGTGCTAACCTCGTATACCAAACATCGCGGGTTCGGACCCCAGGCAGTCCGATGATTTTATTTAAGCCATTTGGATACCAAATGTATGGCTGGCTGCCATACATCTTCCTACTCCTAATTGAAAATTTCTTTAATAAATTAAATAAAAATTGTATATTTTATAATAATTTTTGGGGACCAACGGGGTTAGTCTAGTTGGTAGCGTGCCTACCTTCTATACCGAAAGTCGCGGGTTCGGACTCCAGGCAGTCCGATGATTTTATTTAAGCCATTTCGTATCCAAATAGCTTAAATAGAAATGCCTGGACCCCCAATAGATATTATAAATAATACCGGTTATCGTCAAAGTCTTAAATGGCCTAAGTTGCCGAAAAGACTATGTGAATGTGTGTGTGAGTGTGAGTGTGAATGAGAAAAAAGTGTGAGTGTTTTTAAAACAAAAAAAAAAATAAAATAATTTTTGGAACCCATCTCCCCTTTTGCATTAGTTCTTTGTTTTGTATAACATGGGATTGCATATCTTGTCAATGTTATACGGAGATTACCTGTATATGGTTCCCTTTTTCATGAAAAGCCTTGAAAATTTTGGTAAAAAAATATTTTTTAACATTTCACACCTGTGGAGCACAAATATCATTCAAAAGTTATTTTGAATTTGGTTTCTGGAGAGCTGATCAAATAACCAGCGGATTTTTTGATTAAAATAAAGTAAAAATTATATCGGGCTGTGTTTAAACAAGAGTACCTGGCCGGGGGGCTCTGGCAACAGAGAGAGCCACCAAGATATCAATAGTTGCAGTGAAGCAATACCAAGGGACTTTCATAGAGAATTAATACTTGATCCTTCTAATTATTTTTATTTTAAATCTCCTTATATAACATTCATTGTCATTCTAATAATATAAATTTTCTATATGAGAATGACTACATAATTTCATGGAAGAGCGTTCCAAATGTGAGCGAGCGATAAAAAAAAATATTTTTTATTTTGTTTCCTGAATGAATGAGCATTGCCTTGAAACTTCTCATTATCAAAGCATCAATAGAAAAATAAATAACAAGCTAGGCCTATATTATGCGTATCTTCAGGATATCAGGGATTAACACGTTTTGGTTAACTCTCAATGAGTTCCTCCCCCGACAGGAAAAAGCAATGCGTAAGCGGGTTTTTCTACTTACATTGTTAGAATAGGAAATCTTTCACAAGAATTTTTTGTGTTAAATATGGTTAGAAGCGGGGACTCGTTAATTTTATATTGTGCCATCCGAGATTATTTAAAAACTGCAATATTTATAAACGGAGTATATTTTAATTTACCCGTATCATGAAATCGTGATCAAACAGACATATGAAAAATTCTAAAAAAAATCTAATATTATTGATAAATTAAATTAATAATGAAATTTTCTCTTGTTTCAGGTGAGAATCTTCTTTCAATGAGTACCTTTACCTTTGATTTACATATTTTGTGAGTATCCTATTACTTATCTTTGGATCTTATTTAACAGGGCCGTAAATTTATGGTATAGTGACATAATTTTAATGACCGAAAAGGTAAAATAAAATCAGGTACAGATTATTTTATTTTACCTTTTAAAATTTAAAATTATTTCACTATATACCATATACTATATACTTATGGCTCTAGATACCAGGTGGGGATTTAATTGTGGCTGGAAAACTCTGTCCTTTTGGAAAATTTATCGACCCTTAGTAATTACATTATTTTTTTATTTTCTTTAGAAATATTCATTTAACAGTTATATCAACAAAGATGTCATTTTTGTTCTCAATCCAATATTTAGCACAATAGAAGCTTCTTCTATTTATTGCTTTTTCATTCCAAGGACTTTCAAATGATTAATAGAATTATTAAATCATTATTATATAAAAGTTTTCACTTACCTATTTAATATCGACCTTTAATATAACTCAAATAATAAAAAAAAATTAATATTTTAGATTATGTAGTGTCCATATAATTGAAATTTTAGAATATCTTTGGTCCAGATGATTGCATTTAAAATCTACCCCCTCTGAGTCAGGCATTCGTTTTTACTTTTGACTATTAAAGCCTATATTATTATTATTTTTTTATCATAGAGCTAAGGCATAATATCCATTCTTTTTTCGACTTTATGCTATTTTTGAAAACAAAAAGTATATTTAAGTTTCTATCTCAGCTAAAACATATTTTACTTACGAAAAGAATTCTATTTTCTCTCGTAATATTATCTCATTTTATTTCTTATGCGTATTCTAAATTTGTAATAATTTATAATTTTTGGCTCGCTTACCTTCTATTGTTTTTTTGTTGATGTCAAATAAAAAAAAAAAAAAACTTTGGCTTAGGAATCCCTAAGATTAGCTAAACAAAATTAAAAATCACTTTTGTAAACGAAGAGGCACTTAAAAAAATTAATGTAAACAATTCTTTTAAATTTCAGAAATTATAGTGTGATTTTAAATTTTATATAAACGATAATTACCATTGTGCGATAGCATCTTACTCCGTATATTATTATATAAATTTTAAAAAGAGTTAAAAAAAAAGCTATTGATATGCTGATAAATTTAATATGTCAATGGAAGATATTTCTAAAAAAAAATCTGGTGTGACTGGCCATACAGCACACAACTTTCTCTTACCTTCGATAATCGAAAGTTGTGTTCTGTGCTTGTCACACCAGATTTTTTGTGTCGAGATATATTTAGTTTCCGCCGATATATTATTACAATATAATTACAATATAATTACACTCACACTTTTTCTCATTCACATTCACACGCACATACACACAGTCTTTTCGGTAAATTAGGCCATTTAAGACTTTAAAAGATACTCGTATGTTTAATATATATATATATATATATAATATATATATAACGGGGTCCAGGCATTCTTATTTAAGCCATTTGGTATCCAAATGGCTTAAATAAAATCATCGGAGTAATAAAATTTATAAACATGGGAAAATTTTTATATTTTGTTACCATTGCAACCATTTCTTCTATTTTTCCTATGAAGTACAAGAGTAAAGTGTTCTTCAGAAAGATTCAAGGGCAAAATGAGAATATTCATTTTAAAGAGTACCTAAAAAATAATTGATTTTTGAGCTTTAAACAAAATTGAGAAAATCGGAAAAAAACTGAATAAGTACATCAGTAAAGTACTAGTACTCTTTGTTCGATTTTATTCAAAAGTTTCATGTTACGTCCAGGCAGGCTACCAAACTTAAATATAAAATTTCATCCTCCTAGCTCTTTTCATTTTTGAGATATTTTGTTCACAGACAGACAGACACACAGGCAGACCATGTCGCGAAAACCTCTTTTTTGGATACAGGGTACCTCAAAACGTGTATATCCATCAAAATCTCGACATCGAATTTTTGACATGAACCTCTAGAGCCCCCTAATTATTTAATTAAATGTTTACCAAAAGCTTTTCAGTTCTTAGTCTTTACTTCTAGTTTATGAATACAAAATTTCAAAACAATTGAATAAATAGTTTTTGAGTTTTCGTTGACGAAAAAAAATTACCACAGACAAACACACAGACATCATTCCAAAAAATACTTAAATCGATTCTAGGGATCTCAAAACGCATTTCAGTTCAAGTTCGATTTGTTTTATGATTACTTTGGTGGGCAAATTTTAAAAGGACCATCTAAGATTGCAATTTCAAGTTATCCGAGTTGTTTGGCCCGAAAACAGCATGCTTTAATTAATTCACCTATGTCATTGACATTAAAAAATAAGATGCTAAATTTCAAAATTTGTTTGAAGTTAAAGCATTATGTAGTATAATATATATTCAGAGAATATTTGTGAGACTCGCGCTAGATTATAGCTCCCGACATAAGAACGAAGAGTTGTCTTTTGAAAAAGAAGCTCAGCAAAGATAAAGTTAATTATTTAAATGAAATATATCAACTCAAGGTGCCAGGTGACGGACGGCCTTAAACATCTATTAAAACAATTTGCAAATATTTCTTCGGGACCTTCTGAACAGTAGAATCAATAGTTTATTTAATATGGAATTATAATCTAAAGGAATGAAAAATAATACTATATTTCGCTGACAAAAAAATAAATAAAAAGTAATCCTATAGCCCTTTATCTTTTGGCTGGCTTATCAAAAAAAAATACCTCTTTGAAGTTATCACGTCACTAAAATGGTATATTAAGAAATCCACATTGAAAAATAAACGTATATTTTTTAGTATTAATGAAATATAAACTAATAAAAAATTGACTATATAAATATAGTGAGAAATTTTATATAATAACTATTAAATAAAAAATCGATGATATTATATAATAAAAATTACGAATGAATGTACTATGTTATTTATTATTAACAAAAGAGCATCATGAATTATAGTAGTCGATTCATATATTCCGGAGGTCAAAGTACCCCTTTAGTGTAATCGATTGGGATCTTGCTTTAGATTGACAGAAAATCGAATCAACATTTATTTATTATATAAATAAATAAATAACCTTAAAAAAAGTCATTGTAATTGATATTCTATTTATTGTGTTGAAAATTTAATTAAAGTCTCTTATAAAATACTTTTTCTCATTTTATTTTTAAATGGAGATTGAATGAAATAATTTTTTTTGCCACCAAAGATTTCCTACTTTCTTCAACCATTAAATGTGTCAATTATATTTATTGGTGGGCCCAAGATCCGTAGATCCTCTTAGGAGAACCCGAAATCTCAATCCTATACGAGGGGTCGTAAAATTTCCTTTGCACCAGCCACCCCCCACCAGACTAGCAAAGACATTCCCCAATATAAGCAAATTTTATTGCATTATCTTTAAAAAAATCTCACTTGAATGCACCCATTATCAACAGGCCGATCAGCATCTTGGCTGACTTTAACACCCTACTGTTAGCTGCAACCCTTTCTGGGGGGGGGGGGGGCAAAGTCAATATAAAAACAAAAACTTAGTGGGTAGAGAGACGCTGAAACTACCAAAAAATATTAAATCTTACATTTAATAATTAAATTGTACATTTTGGTGGCTAACAAAGTGCAAATGAGAAAATGAATATTAATATTTGGTTCAATACACTTGTTTAAAGCAGTGGCGTCATTTGGGGGGAGGGGGGGCAGGGGGTAATTTGCCCTCCCCTCCAAGGGCTCTGACTTTTATAAAATTTTATATTTTTCTATATAAAATCTTTCAAAATATATCTACGAGTATATAAACTGTAGAAAATTAAACAATTAATTAAATTAAATATCTTTTGGCTCAATTTGAGTACATATTTGTAAGTAAATTTTAAGAAAAAAATGTTTGCCCCCCCTCCCCAAGAAAAAAATTTACCCCTCCAAGAAAAAGTTGAAATGACGCCACTGGTTTCGTAAATATAAAATTTCAGGAGATAGTGTTTGAACGTATGATAATAATGAAGGATATAGGCAAATTGATAACACAATGCTTTAATTAAATTATGCCGACGTTTCGGTCGATTCTTCAGGCCTCTTCATTAAATATTTTCTATACGCTGGAAGACCAAAAATTTAAAGAGTATTTTATGGCTGGTGGAATTTTTATCAGGAATTAAAGTTAGAAGAAAATGTAGCCAGGATTTATTCTTAAAAAAATATGTTTTATAGCTGACGTTTCGCCTTGGTTAAAGCCAACTTCGGAGCTGTTAGTTGTCAAATATAATGAAACGAAAATGTCTTTAACCAAGGCCGAAACATCAGTTGTTCAATATATATTTTTTAAAGAAAAAATCCTCCATTTTTTTCTAACTTTCATTCCTGATAGAAAATTTCAAATATTTGAAATTCTTTTATTTTATTAAAGAAATCTCGTCTATCAGAAAAAACTTCATACCATCTCTTTCTTTCTAATCAAAAAATCCCTTTTGGAATATAAATATTTTTTTTATTAAAAAAGCCACTCATCCACACAAAAAAACATAAGAAAAATGAGAATTAAAAATTTTTTTATTGAAGATTCAAAAAAGAACAATCTTAAACCTAGACTTCTAAGCAGTACATTTAAAGTTCTCTAACTTGAAAGTTTTCAAAGGAAAATTTAATGGGAAAACAAACAAAAAGAACACAATAAATACTAATGGTATTTATATGGTTTCTTGAGGTTATATTATAATTATTTAAATTATAAAATTTTAAATAAGTTTGAAAGCTCTGATTTATAGGAATTTATATCGTTTTTTTCTCCTCTCGCTTAAATTCTTTTCGATTTCCTAATGAGAGGAGAGGAATATTGGAAAAAAAATTGACATAAATATTTATTCTTAGCTCTTCTTGAGTATAAAAATTCTCTCTCTTGAGTAATTACTTATTTCTAAAAGCCTATTAAATAGAGAATTCATGCGTGAAATATAAAATAATTAAAAATTATCTGTATTTGGGTGAAATGAAATATAAATGTTTATATTAAATGACTATATTTTTTTGTCTTAGTGTTCATTAATATTTTTTGCATCTTTAAATTGATCACAAACATTAAAATAAATAATTAAATGATATTTTTTTCGGTTCAAATAATTCAATGTTATTGCAAAACGTTGCCCATCTTCAGGACATTGGTAAAAAGTTGTAAAAAATTACATCTCTGATAGACCCCACTTTTTTCTCTTTCTTGGGGGCGGTGATTGACTCTCCGAAATCCCTGAACTTGTGCTACTGTATATAGCTAAGAGAAATAAAAAGTGAAATGAACTAAAATAACACCGATTCTATAGGGACCTCGTGACTAGCTGCGTAATCAGATGTGGGCTGATTTACTATAAAAAGACAAAAATCCTTAAGATTCTCCTATTTTTAATGAACCCTTGGCATGCAAACTCTAATCCATTTTCATTATACAAATATAAAAAAAATTCTAAAATTTACTACACAAATTTGTTTAACATAATTCATAAAATTTTTTTTTTTTTTTAATGACTCGGACCCCACTTGATGTTTACATTGAGTCTCTTGTCGTCCATCGATCCAGGTCAAGAGTGGTATCTTTTTTGAGGGTGCGTGATATTCCAGGTCAGAGTGCATGTCTTGGTGACTCACCAACAGGGACAGACAGACTCTACTTTCCATTAATATTCCATTCTCTTGTGTAAGATTAATAGGCTCGGAAAATCGAATCATCGCCTTATCTTTTCGGTTAACATATTCTGTTTATATAAAAAACATGTAGAGATAATTAAAATAAAAAGTTATTTTCTAAAAATAATTATTTTGATTAAAAAATTAGTCTGCCTTCTAAAACAGAGGTGGATGGAGTTTCTATGTTATCGCCCACGTCTTTTCTCTTTTATAAATTTATTTATTTATTAATTTTAATGATATCTCACTAACATAGGGCGTATGAACATTTTTACTTTCTCGTTATTTTTAAAAACAAATTTCCCGTTAATCTGGGCCCAATCGGAACTTTAAAAATTTAATTGAAAAAAGGAGATATGGAAGCAGAGGCAGCCAAAAAATAAAATTCTGAATGCTTAACCAACCAGCCGGAGACGCATTGGCGTAGCCAGGGGGAGGCAGGGGGGCCATTGCCCCCCTGGCTTGTCCTAAAAATTAAAAAAAAAAAATATATATATATATTTTTCCCATTGGGAATTTTTTTTTTAACGCCCCAATCCACTACATTATTTTAATTTTTTTTTTTATTTAAATAAATAATTAATAATCGATGTATATATTAATTGCAAACCCCCCTCTCGCCCTAACGAGGGGTTGGCCCCCCTAACAAGATGTCTGGCTACGCCCATGAGGAGACGTTTCGTTTTATTTATTATAAACCATCCTCAGTCCATTAATTTGTATATTTATGCTCAGAGTTAGTCAGGTGCATAGGCGTAGCCAGGGGGAGGATTTGGGGGTTCAAACCCCCCCCCCCATGGGACCCAAGCCATGACTAAATATTTAATACAAATTATATTTCATATAGGGTAAGAGAAAGTAAAATATAATAATTTACTCTAGCTAAAAAAACAAACCAAAATGATTTATAAATACCCTAAAATAATCTTAAATTTTTGAAAAAAATTTCTTGATCCCCCCCATCAAAAATTTCTGGCTACGCCAATGGTCAGGTGATAATTAATATATACTGTTGCAAAATAGAATACCATTGTTTATGTATAAAATGAAATTTCGGCTTAGATGAATATGATGGCTGCTTGTGTGAGTTTCAGATATATTTGAAAACAAATTTTTCATCTTTTTAAAAAACTCGAGTAATATTAAATAGAAACCTTTTTTATTGTTCCCTCTTTCTATTGCTCTATGAAAAGAATAAATAAAACTCAATTTTGGTTTGTAATATAAATAAATCGTTCCAACTTCCACCCCTTCCCCCTCTCTCAAACACTCTCTCGTTTATTAAATTGTGAATTTCTCTTTGCAAACTAGTTATCTGAACGATATTCTATTCAAGGGAATGAAATGAGAATCATTTCATATTCCACTTCAAATAAGTTTATACAATAAATAAATGAACATTTTATGATAAAATAAAACAGAAATGCATTTTGGAAATAGAAAATACAAAAAGAGTATTGTTTAATTAAATTTAAAATTTTATTAGAATTGTCTTAGAAGTCTTAAATTGTTATTTGGTATATAAGTATAGAAATGGAAATAGAATTCCATTTAGAATAGACATATTTTTTAAATTCAACGTCTAATAAGTATGCTCTTTTTTAATTAAAAACAATGGCTCTTGCTTTTTAATTAAAATTAAATTAATAGATAAACAAAATATAAAGAGAAAATTTATGCGAGATTACTAATTCAATTTATTAATATTCATCCCTTGTGAATTTTAAATTTTAATGAAAAAACAAAGTATGTTTGCTAATTTTTTTTTTATTATAGGGTTATCAGCAATTTAAATTTAGGAAAATTAATTAATTAAAATTTTACATTCATTATAGAAATAAGATGTTTCAGTCTTTACTTTGACCATTGAAATTTGCATTTTTTCTTTGGTTTCAAAACATAATTTTTAACTAGCCGCGCCGCCCTTCGATACAAACGATATGAGTGCATAGAATTGACGGGATGTTTGTAATTGTGATAATATTATTTAATCGCTGATCCCGCCAACATCAAATGCCACTTGAAGACCTGAATTTATTTCGGCATCTTTTCTTGAGAAAGAAATAGAGAGATACGAAGGAAAACGCCATCAAAAACAAACAAGTGGGATGGACAACTAAAAAGGGAATGGCCCAAACCCTGACTCCCTCGCTCCACTAGGAAAAAAGGTGACTTTCAAGAAAATGAAGAAATAAATAACATCCGGAAAAAAAGTTGGCTTTTTAGGGAAGAACACATGGCGCATAAAGCAGGAACAATTCAATTGTTAAATTCGTTTTTCCAAACAGGATATTTAAACTTTTTGTTTTTTTCATTTGAGCCTAATTTTAGTAAGTAGTATAATCTGAGAAAGAGATGATCAGCATTATAACAGACACAAAATACAAGTGATCCTTGTGACTAACAGCTTTCATTACTCCAAGGTCATTTGATTATTTTCCTCTTACAATTAATTTGATTGAACTTCGTATAGGCATTTGGTTAAATTTTATTAATATTTCGCTTCATCAGAACAGTCTTTTAATAGTGTTTTACAATAATTAATTTTTTATCTTACTAATTGGTTCATATAATAATAAATTTTTTTCGTAAGAACTGAGGATTGGGACACCTATTTCTTTTATATTTTTTTAATATAGTCTATATATACGAGGGCAGGTCAATAAGTCCGTGACTTTTTGAATTTCCCGCCTCTTAACTGAAATGGCAACACTGCTTCTTTCAGCAGGCAACTATCAGCTGACTCCTATCGAAATTTGAACCTGCTGGGTCTTTTAGTTTTTGTTTGACATCCATTAATAGCAGACTACCTCGTGATTTGAGAAGACAATGCAAGGGTGCACACATGTGCAGTTTCCATGGCAAAAATCCATGAATTGGGATACGAATTGCTCCCTCATTCGCCCTATTCTCCGGATTTAGCCCCGAGTGACTATTTCTTGTTTCCAAACCTGAAAAAATGGCTCGGCGGAAAGAGATTTGACTCCAACGAGGAGGCCTGCCCCCCCCCCCCCCCGCAAATGAATAAAAAATATATTTTCATATTAAGATCAAAAATTTATTCTATTTATGGCGACAAACCCAGAAAGCCGCCCACCATGGCCGGAGGCGGGTTGCGCGGCTAATATATATATAAATATATAGAAGATTATTTCGTTTTCATCGAAATTATCTTTGAATATTTTCTCACCTGTTTGGTCTCTGTTAGTTTGAGGCTTTTTATTTTAAAATCTCTTATTATGGAGCTTTTTGTGTTGCAAAAGTATCTCCGTATAGAGAGATATCTATCGAGACGATTGTATAAAATCTCGGCCGTTGCCCTTGAGATGATGAAGTAACTTTTATATCATATCAGTGAGATGCGAAGGTGACTGACGCTGTCAGTGGTCTTATTGAAACGCAATAAACTTGGAAATCACCGTTAAAGAGAAACGCTTTGGCTTCAACTCCGATTCTCTCTCTGTTAATCGTCTTTTGATGAGCGAGAAAATACATTATTAATATTTATAAGTTTATATACAACTTTCAAAATATTTATTATTTTCACTTTTAATTTCAATTATATTTAAAAACTATTAACCAATTAATTTTTATAAAAATTAGATTTAATCAAAAAATTTGTTCTTTTTTTTTTAACTCTCAACTTCTTGAATATATAGAATAATTACATTTTATTTTTCATGTTGGATGATGTAATGCCTTAATAAAGAAATTTATTTTTAACTATTTTAACCTTCAACAGGTGTAAAATTTATTAAAATCAAAAATAGGTAATCCCATATTCATATGGTTTGAAAATTATAAAAATATAAATTGGTTGGTCCTTTACTTAAATATTCTAATAAAAGAATATAATGTTCCCCTGGGTGTCCCTGGTGTGGACGTGTATATCCCTGTGTGGCCCTCAAGGTTCACTATGCAGACCTGCTGCGGGCGTGTGTATCTCTCGATCATTTTTAATCATTTTTACTCGGGGTGAAAAAAAATTAAAAGATAAAACTAAATTAATTGAATGAATAGAAAAATATATTATTAGAGCTAATATTTATTCTACTATTCATCATTCGGCCTTTAGGCAGAATAAATTGTAAATTTGAAACAAAAAATATGATTAAATTTTAAAATAAATAGGATATCCCTTATCATTTTCTGGTTAGGCAAATAATATACTAAAACCAATGACATAATATTTACTTGGTTTCTCCCTCAACCTGTAATTTTATCGTTTATTTATAAAAAAAAAAATCTAACTTTTAACTGAAACGAAACACTAATTACATAATATTTCTATTTCAAATATTTAGAGACCTTATCATAGAGTAACTAATTCTAATCTATTTGGCAGAAAAATTACCAATTCCCTGTTTTCTTTTCACGTGTTAAGTATGAAACTTTTTAGAAGTGAGCCTAGCGTGTGTCGGTGATAAATTTAGTTAGAGTCTGTTAGACTTTATAAGTAAAAAATTAAATTCCACCCATATTTACACAAAGTGTGTTAACAGGTAAATAAACAACAGCACGCACACTCAATATTTCATTCATTCTTTTCTTCATTAATATTAGCACTTATTAGCTTATTCCATTCATCTTTCAGAAAATGTTCATTGAGATTAATAATCTCCTTAGATGAAAATTTAAATTCATTTCAAAAATTCGATGTCGAGATTTTGATGTAGGTCCATGTATAGGTCCCCTGAGTGC
The DNA here is from genome assembly GCA_023213315.1 of Euborellia annulipes. Classification (NCBI taxonomy): domain Eukaryota; kingdom Metazoa; phylum Arthropoda; class Insecta; order Dermaptera; family Anisolabididae; genus Euborellia; species Euborellia annulipes. The sequence continues at coordinate 53,936 of JAKCPI010002003.1, read as the reverse complement.
AAAAAGTCTGTCTGTCTATGTGTGTTCTCAAGAATGAAGAGACCTGGAATTAAGTTAGGCACCCCTCTGGCACGTGATACGTAGCTTTTGAACAAAATCGGCCAAAGAGTACTAGCAGATGTACTTTTTCAGTTTTTTTCCGATTTTCTGAAAATTCGCTCCAACGATTTTAATTAAAATTCAAATATCAATTTTTTAGATGCTCTTTAAAAAGTATATTCTCATTTTGCCCTTGAAATCTTTTGAAGCACATTTTACCAATACAAAAATATATCGGCGGAAACTAAATATATGTTGACATAAAAAAAATCTGGCGTGACAAGCACAGAACACAACTTTCAATTACCACAAGTAAGAGAAAGTGTGCTCTGCGTCCAGTCACACCAGATTTTTATATTTAATTTTGTTAATTTGTACATGCAGAACGCTTTTAGGAGCATCACAGAACACAATAAAAAACACTGCTGGACAATATTTTTTCTTTAAAAAAAATTACTTTTATTTTGTGTACTTTTGCTATCGGAGGCTATTAGACACTATACTATACCTTAAATCTGTCTGCCCAGTTTACAAAACTGAAGTCATTCTAAACCAGCGTTTTCCAGGGGCCTCCCTAGGGAGGCACGGACTAGTCTAAGGGGAGGCGCGAATATTGGTCACCAAGATAAATTTTCCAAATGATTGCTAGTTTTATAAATAAAATAATAAAATTTAGAAGATTCTGGGAGGGAGGTTTTTAATTAAAATAATAAATATGAATAAATAAAAAAAATATTTTATATAAATTTATATTTTTTAGTATTAAAAACTTTTGTTTTTGTATTATTTTATTAAATGGGTGTGTGTGTGTGGGGGGGGGGCGTCATACGATTAAATATTTTTAAGGGAGGCGTTGTAACATAAAGTTTGGAAACCACTGGCCTAAAGTAAGACTCATTCAAGAAAATTATACTATGTGTAAAAGCCAAAGACGGGTCCAGGGAAGTTTTTCAGGGTTTTAATTTTTTTCTGGCTAGACGCGAAGCTTGTCGAAGGCAATAGCATTGTTAATTATTTTATTTATTAGGATAATGGGTTGAAAAATTTAAAAAAATGTTTTTTAAATTTATTTTAGCTAAATCGAAGCCAAACAAATAGAAAACATTCAAAAAATAGGGTTGATTATTATTTTGATTAGGGGGGATGAAGGGTTGATTATTTAAGAAAGGCCTTGGAATATTCCAAATCACTTGTTGACATTCTTTTCCAGTTTTAAATATAGTTAGATTAGAGCAAAAGGTATTTTTTTACTTTTAATAAAAAGGGAATTGTTATTTTCATCTGTTTTTTTCCTAAACAAACAGAGAGAGAGAGTCGAGATTCTCGTTCAGTCCAGTGTGTGGCCTGATGGCAGGCGTTTGCTCTCTTATCAAGTTGTGTTTAAAGTGAATCAAAGTGAATAATTAATATAGTGCAACCGACCCTGACTACTCCGTCAGCAAACACACCCTCTTGAGTGTCTTATTAAAGGTAATTATTAAGCATTTTATCGTTGAAAAAAAAAAATGATAGAAACAAATAATTTGACTGCGAAAAACGATTCTTTTGAATATGAAATTAAATATTTTGTATTTCACTAAGGGTAGAGGGAGAAAATAAGCTGTTGAAAGGGGGAGGGGGAGTGTAGGTTCAAATTTCCTTAATATACTTTTACACAGCGGTGGATTAAGGGTTGAAAATTAAAATAAAATAATTTCAAAATAAAATTAAAATTAAAATAATTATTTATAAATGTATTCAAATTATTTTGAGAGTAATTTCGCGGTGAAGACTCGCATTTCCTTTATGAAGGCATTAACCAAAGGGGTTAATGTCCCATCCCCTATAATGCACAAAGATATTAATGTTTTTTAATACTTTTACTAAAAAATAAGTGCATTCCGTTTGAGTTAAAATTTATATTCAATATTTAGCAAATAGCTATAGTGGGATAGAAACATTTTAATGTCATTCTAAAATTTCTTATTACTAGGGCGGAATTAATTTTTGAAGATTTCGAAGCTCTCATAAACAGATAATAATAAAACTGGGTAACTTAGGAACCCATCGAATCTCTTGCAGAATTTCGTAGGGATTTTTTTCATTAGGTAGAAAAGTAAGATATGATTAGTCCACTTAGAATTTTACTGGGGTGAATTACCGCATCTTTTTGTATATAGAACTAATCTCAATTAAGATTTGAATTTTTACTTTCTCTTACCTATATGTATAAGTTAATATACATATAGATAGAGAGAAAGTATTCGATGTCGAGACTTTGATGGATATACACGTTTTGAGGTTCCCTGAATACAAAAAAGTTGTTTTCGCGACATGTTCTGTCTGTGTGTCTGTCTGGGTTCAATTTAAAGCATGAAGGAATTGAGCTAGGAGGTTAAAATTTTAAATTTAAGTTAAGCACCCCTCTAGGGCGTGAACAAAATATTTGAGAAAAATATTTTTCTTCAGGAACGAAAGTTAGAAAAAACGAAGCCAGAATTTTTTCTTTAAAAATATATTTTAACGGCTTACATTTCGGCTTTGGTCAAAGCTATCCTAGGAGCTGTTAGTGGTCATCCGAGGATTGTTTTTACCAAGGCCGAAACGTAAGCTGTTAAAATATATTTTTAAAGAAAAAATTTTGGTTGAGTTTTCTTCTAACTTTCATTCCTGATACAAATTCCACCATGAAAAATACCCTTATATTGATACGAGCGTTTTCCAAACTGTGATGCGCGCCTCCCTAGGGAGGCGCGGATTAGTCTAAGGGGAGGCGCGAATATTATCCACAGGACCAATTTTCCAAATGATTGCTAGTTTTAATCTAAATAAGAATAAATAAAAAAAATATTTTTATATAAATTTATATTTTTTAGCATTAAAAATTTTTGTTTTTGTATTATTTTATAAAATGGCGGGGGCCCTCGGGCCTTGGTGTAGAGGTTAGCGTGTTAACACACCTCGTATAAGCCCTACCAAACGCGTCATAATATTACCGGTAATCATTTTTAAGGGAGGCGTGATAACATAAAGTTTGGAAACCACTGTTCTAAACGATGGGCTTCAGCAAACGACTTAACCACTTATTCACGGGACTGATAGATATAGTTGTGATAACCTTAATTATTTAAATCTCTCGATAGCCAATATAATTTCTTTCTTTTTTAAAAAAACACTCACACGGTCTTTTCGGCAACTCAGGCCTTATAAGACTTTTACGATATCCGTTATTGATTAATTTACATATTGGGGGTCCAGGCATTCTTATTTAAGCCATTTGGTATCCAAATGGCTTAAATAAAATCATCGGGGGTCACCTGGGATCCGAACCCGCGACTTTTGGTATACGAGGTTAGCAGGCTAACCTCTACACCAAGCCCCGAGGGCCCAATATAATTTAAATAAATTTTAGCGAAACAAATCACTTAGATGAGGGGTCAGCAACCCTTTTTTTTACTATTTCTGGAGACGGGAAAATATATTCATCTTTAATAGGTAATTTACATCCGTCTAAATGCCCATGTTAAAATCCCCAAAATTAAATTGAGATATTATTTTGACAGACCGAATAAACTAAATATTTTTAAAAATACTCTCACAGTGAGTGTTTGTTTTTTAAATGCTCATTTTTTATAAATAGCATTCATATTATATAATTGACGTATTACGGCGTTACGTTATTATCGATTCGTAATTGGCGTAATGTAAGCTAGTTAAAGTGGCTGTCTCTCTGTTTGTCGATGAAGTGGCAATCGCCGAAGATAAAAACTCCTCCACAGCCTCTTCCCTTTCTCCCCCGGGGCCTGTTTATTGATGTTTGATAGTTTCTATTGAAGTCATAGAAACGGATTTGTTTATCTCTCTCTGGGAAATTTCAAACACGCGGACAAGAATAAACTGCTTTTAAATGAATTCTTAATCATCTCACTCCGACGCAAAAGAGCCAGCTGAAAACGATTAAATATTTATTGAATCTAGTCGGCGAGAAAGAATTCTAATAAAAGTATTAATTAAATTGAATCAATGTTATTTTAATTAAACTGCAACGAAGAGAGAAAATTTTATTCAATTCTCAAAGTTAGGAAAAAGAAATTTAAAGAATTCCAATTTTCCTAAGATATCGAAATAAATTCTATATTCTGAATGACTCGAGATGACTTATTAGTGAGAGAGAGAATATCGATTTTAAGATAAACAAAAATTGTGAATATTTTTACTTTTTCTTACCCACATGTATATATAGAAAGTATTGGATTGGTCCTTACGGCCAACTACAAACAATTCTTTATAATCCTGTAAAAGTGTTACAGCTGGGAATCGTAGATTAGGACGATAAGAAGAAAAAACAGCTTTCTTTGTCTCTCTCACCACTTCAATTAATTTGCAAATATTATATTATAAAATAATTTTGACAATCTCTCTCAAAAAATTCATATATGCACTGAAGATGGTCCCTGTATAGGAAATTTTTAAAATAAAATTTAAATGGTGAGAGAGAGAAAGGAAGGATTTTTTTTTTTCTTAAATCCAATTCTTTATAATATTCCACATTCAAAGGACTGTATTTATAAACAAAAAAATTCTACCCATCTCCTCCTTCTCTCTGGACCATTATACTAACTCTGTTAGAGTGGATACCTAAAAAAAAAATCTCAGGAGATCTGGCAATGTTCTGATTTCTAGTAGAAATCTAGAAATTTTTTAGATAAATATATAATTTCTAATTAAGATATTAAAATTATAATAATCAAATTCTTTAAATATTTTATTCAATGTATTTTTTCAATAAGAGAAATCATTTTTTATCATCTATAATCTTAAATATATATTATATAGCTTGGCTAGAAAGAAGTCATGAGCGACTAGCACTCGAATCGTCGACGACAGAATATAACGTTTTTTATTTTACCTGGCTGCTGTGTCCCGGGAAGGCTCCCGTCTCCTAATTAAATATAAATTTTTTTAGGACATATTTCATAAAAAATATTATTAATTATAGCATTTGAAACAATATTCCGTGCTTAACTCAATTTTTAATTTTTTTTTGGCGCTTGACACACTAATGCGTAACAGGGTCCAATTAGACTCATTATTTGAAAAATAAAAACCCAAAATCTTGTTTTTATTTTATTTTTCAAGTTAATTAATAACAACAACAAAACTTCATATCGGTGAACAGGTGGAATGTTACCACGCGTTGCGCCAAGACTGGGGTTTCTTATCTCTTTTCTATGCCAGTCTTAGCCTCTTTTTTCGATTGAGTATTTAAAATATACCGAAAAAAGAAAGAAGAACACTCCAAGATAAATTAGTCGATGTTTTTAATTGAGCAGATGATGTATTAATATAATAAACATTGAAATTCCTATCCCTAGATCACCGGATCTTAATTAATTTTGAGCATTATTTATGACGATCGTCACATTCATTATCACGTGCTCTATAAGGCTATGAGAAAGAGGAAATCATATATATGCAAAAAGTCGTTAATAAATTAGAGTCATTGAATAAGTAATAACTGGGAGAGAGAGCGAGAGAGAGGCTCAATTGGCTAATGACCCTTTTACTGGACCAGGGGAGGACGTTACAGTTGGTTTCACTGTCGCTATGCGTCTACAAATGACATATGTTACAAGTATGTGATCACCGAAGAGAGGAAAGAAACAAAACATGAAAAAGAGAAGAAATATTTGTTGTTTGTTAAAACAAATTCCTTCACACCGGATTCTTATTTTGCAATAAACAATTTAAAATAAAAAAGGAAAAAAAAAAGAACTTGTTTAAATTAAATATCTCGTTTGCTAATTTGACTCAAATAACTTTTACAAAAATGTTAATTTTCCTATTATGTCATCAATAAACTTAATTTATCAACTTTTCTAGCTTTTTACAGTACTATAGTTTATTTTTTGGACATATTTGATAGTAGACATCAAATTAAAACAAAAATTCAATATAATTTTTATCTTCTCTTACGTCTATATTTGTTAATATATATAGAGAGAAATTATTGGATTCATGTCAAAAATAGGATGTCGAGATATGATTTTGATGCCTATACAGGTTTTTTAGGTCCCCTGAATCCAAAAAGTGGTTTTGGCAACATGGTCTGTCTGTGTGTGCTTGTGAACAAAATATCTCAAGAACGAAAATAACTAGGAAGTTGAAATTTTGTATTTAAGTTAGGCACCCCCTAGCACGAACAAAATCGGTCTAGTTCAAAAAGTACTAGTGCTTTACTAATGCTCTTTTTCTATTTTTTTCGATTTTCTCAAAATTCGCTCCAAAGATTTTGATTCCAATTTATAAATCAATTATTTTTTTTTTAGATGCTCTTTAAAATATATATTCTCATTTTGCAATTGAAATCTTCTGAAGACCCCTTTACCCTTGTACTTCATAGAAAGATAGGAGAAATGGTTGCCATGGTAACAAAATATAAATATTTTCCCATACTTATCTTGAAATTTCGAATGTACCGTACTAGCCCTCGGGCTCAGTGTAGTTGGTAGAGTGTTCACTTTCTATGCCAAGGGTAGCGGGTTCGGATCCCAGGCAGTCCGATGATTTTATTTAAGCCATTTTAGATACCAAATGGCTTAAATAAGAATGCCTGGACCCCCAATAGATATTATAATAAATAACGGTTATCGACAAACTCTTATATGGCCTAAGTTGCCGAAAAGACTGTGTGTATGTGTGTTTGAGTGTGAATGGGAACAAAGTGTGAGTGTTTAAAAAAAATTCCATACAACAAAAATTTTCTGGCTACGGAGCTCCTATTTGTAGAAATAAATTTTCTTTATACATACTATATAAGGTCATTTAGACATTGAGTATTTATAAATGTTTACAAGATCCCGAACTGGACATTTATTTATACAATTCCAAATAGGTTAAAAAATTTTTCCATTTAATTTAATTTCGACAAAACCTTGAAAGTGTTCTGATTTAATTCACTCGATAATGACGAATACGAGATGTAACTTTGTTATTTAATTTAAAAGAAATTAAATAGGATTCTTCCTGAGAGAAACATCAACAATAAAAAAAAGTAAAAATTTAGTTATTAATATAAATTATTTCCATTCCATTTCTTTATGAAATAATAAAAATATGTTCTATGTTCTAAATAACAAAGGTTAAACAAGATTCAAAAATCCATTAGCATAGTCAGCGTTCATATTTAGAACATCTCTAAACAAAATTTTCCTGTGTGGTCTTTAGAGTTTGTTTGCTTGTAGATTTTTTTATAAATTACATTAATGGTCGGTGTACATTATAATGGACGTAGCCTTTCGGTTCCAAAAAATATTATTTAATGATAATATGATAGAATTCTATGGGGGTATCAGGCAGCTTACCTCTGTCCCATATTCTCGTTCTAATATATCCATAATATTTTGTATCATTACCGGGAGCATACGTATATTTTTTTTTAATAATTTTTTTTATTTGATTAAATCTGGAGAAACCATCCTATCCACAAGCTACTCTCTCCCCAACACAAAAAGTAGACAATAATTTTGTTTAATATTTTGGTTTCTTTTATTTGTATATATTATATTTAACATAAATATATTTATGATTTGTCAAGTCCGTTTCGAGGTATTCATTGAATATTAAAATCTTATTCAAATATATTGATCTCGACAATTATTTAACCAAAATGGTTAAGATAAATACACATTCAATATTATTGAAGAATATGAAAAAATATTGAGATGAATAGTCTTACTGTTTTATTATTCACTGACTTGGCTAGTACGTGAATGGTACCCATGAATTACCTTCTTTGCATCACCTTCCCTTGGAATGTCAAGTCGCGCGCTGGGTCGGCTTAATCTTTCGGTTCAAACATTTTAGTATGAGGATCTTAAATCACTGAAATCAGTATTAATTTAAATTGAATATGACAAAACGAAATATTTCCACTCCTGGCTCCAACCAAACCACTAATCTACTTAAGAAGTCATAATTTTTCTTAACCTCTTTTCATTAATGGAAAGTAAAGTTTCTATAGATTTTTTTTTAATCCACTTGTATTACTTGTGCAATAAATAACTAATGGGATTGTTTTGTTTTTGCAGCATTGACCCTGCACGATGGGTGCGATGTTCCGCAGTGAAGAGATGGCCCTGTGCCAGCTCTTCATCCAGCCTGAAGCTGCCTACCCTTCGCTATCTGAACTCGGCGAGACCGGCACTGTCCAATTCAGAGATGTGAGTACCATTTGATTTTTAGCCTATATTCAAAATAAACCATTGACGTCTTTTAATTCATATTTATATTAATAAAAATTCTTGTGTTACTAATTTATTAATTAAGATTACTTATCTTATTTTTTACTAGTATTTTTATTATTAATAAAATGATTAAAATTTTTTCTCAAAATTAATTAATATAAATTATTTACACACGAGAATACAATTAATTAAGATTTTATTGATACCTATTATCAATTCATAAACTATTTGAAAATTCCATTTTTCTTTCAAGCAAATTTTGTAGATCTAGATTTTATAATCTATCGAAATAATATGAAATATATGATGGGTTTGAGTTTTGCTCAGGGGCCCACAATTTGTGGGTACGTGGATGGCGACCACGAGCTACCCGAGCTGGGACAGGCAGTCATTCAGTTCTTGTATGTCTGTCTCTTCCTTCCTCTTTTCAACAGGCGTCAGACCGTGCGACGGGTCGGCCTGTCCTATTTCTTCCGGTCGCAAAAACGCATAGGGTTGGAGGGAAAAAGTGAGGTCCGCCGACCCCACATCGCGGGTATAGGGCGAGGACAGAAGAAGAAGATATGATGGGTTTGAGTGTGAATTTCATTTTGGGCATATGAAATTTGGTCCTGAGAACAGGGGCGTCATTTCAAATTTTTCTTTGGGGGGGGGGGGTAAACTTTTTTTCTTAAAATTTATTTACAAATAGGTACTCAAATTTAGCTAAAATATATTTAATTTAATTAATTGTTTAATTTTGTACAGTTTCTATACTTGTAGATGTATTTTGAAGTATTGTATTTAGAATAATATAAAAATCAGAGCCCTTGGGGGGGGGGGGGGGGGCAAATGCCCCTCTCCAAATGACGCCACTGCCTGATAATGGACTTTTTTTATAAAAAAAACATTCACACTTTTTTCTCATTCACACTCACACACATTCACACAGTCTTTTCGGCAACCCAGGCCATATAAGACATTTACGATAACCGTTATTGATTTAATATACATATATGGGGTCCAGGCATTCTTATTTAAGCCATTTGGTATCCAATTGGCTTAAATGATAATGAACTTATTATGAACAGGTTCAAATAATCTTAATATAAGTAATTGTTGTTGTTTTTTCTCTCAAAATGCTAACCCAATCAAAATTAAATTATTATTTCGTATTTAAATTTAAACACTAGTTAAAGGGTAAAATACCCAAGATCACAAACCATATTATTTGTAAAAAAAACAATATTAATACTTTTCCTCTATGGTTACATGTTTTTAGGCCCGAATGAATTTTGATACTAACCTTTAATTTTATTTTCCACTTCATTTCATATTCACAATCGAAATTTTGAATTCATTTTAGGATATCCAAATTTAAATTTGATTCATAAGACGCAGAGATCATTTATATTAACAGTTTCCTTATTAGAGATTAATAGAATTTTTCCTAGGAATATCTCCCCCCTCCATTTACCTCTTCCTCTTCTTCCATTCGTGTCTGAATAAATTGAAAGAGCAAGGTCATATTTACCAAGAAATACAATTCTAGATTCTCTCATTTAATCTTCTATTCGAATAGTTTAGAATATTTTATCATATTTAAATAAATTATTTTAATATTAAAACGTAGAAGAGTATAGGAAATAAAAAGTTTAAAAAAAAATGGCTTAACTTAATCTCAGAAAACTTAATACAAGCTAGAAAGATTGCTTCTATTAAATATACATTAATTGACAGAAAATATACCTACCTGATATACCAGCCCAGAAAGCCTGCAGTGCAATATTGAATTGTGAATATTGGCTTAAAATATTCATATTAATGAAATTAATTAATGCCCAAACCGTGGGTCAGAGAGAAGACACTAGCTTCTCGAGCCTGGGGTCCCGGATTCGCTTTCCGCCCCGAGCGAGAAAAATCTATTTCATTTGAATTGAATGCAAATAATTTGAATTAAATAGGGATGGGGTCTAAATTGCCTTAGATGCCAAAAGACCTTTAATTAAAAAAAAAAATTAATTAATTATTAATTATTTTTAATTTTTATTGATTTTTTACAGTCTATAAATGACTTTTTGTTCCCGGGCTTGGTGGATACCAGATGGCTTAAATAGAAATGCCTGACCCCACAATAGATATATTCTCTACAACGGTTATCGTCAAAGTCTTATATGGCCTAAGTTGCCGAAAAGACTGTATGAATGTGTGTGAATGTGAGTGTAAATGAGAAAAAGTGTGAATGTTTAAGAAAAAAAGAAATAAAATAAATTACTTTTTGTTTTAAAAAAATTTAATAGTACTACGTGTCAATTAAGTAGTTTAAAAAAAGTGTTGAAATTTCATAAAGCAATGTGTACGAGTCAGTAAAGGAGTCAGGTATTGGTATCAAGATATTGGAAATGCAAAAAGCTTGTGTTCAAATCGCTCTAGGAACAATAAACGAAAGACAATGTGGTTTTCCCGCTTCAAGTCTGGCGATATCTCTTCCTGAATTGTCCTCCAAGCTGGTGAAAGACACTTGTTTTCCGGCTTCAAGTCTGGTGATATCTCTTCCTGAATTGTCCTCCAAGCTGGTATCACCAGACTTGAAGCGGGAAAACCAATGTCTTTCACTTATTGTTCCTTCGCCAAAAAGATCGTTGAAATCGCGAAATGACTGTGCTGCCTTCCATCTTTTCTCATAGTGGTAAACCATAATATGACGAATATGAATATTATTTTTTCGACACGCATTTTCATCAATTGAACAGGAAAAAAATATTTTTCTGAAAAAACAAGAAAATGTAAGGTTAATTTTTGACAACAAAAAGCGCGGGGATAATTATGTATCAACCTAATAGTTTACATTAGAAAATGGATGTCTACCAACTAAAAAAGAACTGCTGAAAAAGAAGCCAGTTTATTTTAATCTAAATATTAATAAAAGCTAAAATTTCGAAATCAGTTCCTGCGAGCCAGGAGACGGCAGCCAACTCTACAGCCAAACATTGAGAGTAGCGTTAAAAAAAATATCTTTTTTTCTCATTGATTAAAAAGCAAAAATAAAGTTACTCATTTCATAGTAAAAAGAATATATATTAAATTTATTATTTTATGACCTGTTGTATGAGATGACCTTGTTAGAAATGATAAAATAAATAAAAATTCTAGGTGCAAAAAAACTAGGGAGTCTTGAGAATGCTAATTATGCCAAAAAGAGACGTTTCGGAAAAAATTTACTTTGTCCATTTTTAGTCCCGCTACAAAATCTCAAATTTTATTATAAAAATTACAGTGCAAATTCAACCAACATTTTGATCTTAATTGGATTTTAAATTGCTCCAAATTGTCAGTTGTTTTGCCCAAAATTATAAAAAAGATGTGTTAAAAATGATGCTCTGAGGTAGAACAATAGCTTCTCGTTCCAAATTGCGAGGGTTCGCCATGATCCCGCCCCAGGTGGGAAATTTATTTCAATTGATTTTTGATTAAAATAAATAGTTCTAAATGGCCTCAGATACCGAAAAAGATCTGAAAACAAAATAAAAAACTGACAAATAGAGCATGGCTTTGAATGAAAACAGCCACCCATCCACCTTCAAAGCCTTTGAGTTTTTTTTTTTATTTACTAATACTATAATGTACAAAAGGTATTTGGAGTATTAAAAACATTATATTAAATAAAAACCTCCACTCTCTAAAGAGAATGAATAAAAAAGAAATAAGTTGGAGTGGAGAGAGTGATTTTACACCCCCCATCATAAATTACTGTCCACACACAACTGACTGAGTGAAAAGATTAATTTATTATCTGTCCTGCTTTTTATACATATTCATTAGTTATTAGGTATAATTCGAATTTAATTAACCTAATAACTATAACAACAATATTTTTAGAATGCTGATGTCAATTTCTGTTTTCCCATCCCAATAAATTTTCAAAAAAATGCATTTTTTAAAAGAGTTTTTGTTATGAATAAAAGCCCGCAAGGCTCTCTCTCTCTCTCTTAATTGAAACTATTAATAATTAAAACCATTCAAGGAGGTAGTTTTTCATGTTAAATATTCTTCTTATTTCATAGCCATAAAAAACTAGGTCTTTTTTATTATTTATTGCCATCTTATTATTATTTGACCTGAATAAGGGATTCAAATGAGATCCAGAAATAAATAAAAAATTATATTGAAGCTAATCGAAGAGTCAGATTTCCAATATAAAGGTGGAAAGAGTGAAAAAAATTGACCTTGTATAAATAAATAGGTCAAGAAAAAAAATTTCAATTCATTTGGATTATAAATATTTACCGGGTTTGCTATTTACTTATCAGAGGTCCTTTCTTGCACGGGTAGAGGGGGGGGGGAGCTTTTACCTCTCACTCTCCGACTCCTTTTAATGAGTCTCTGAGATCTAGAGATAATTTTATTTATTATTTCATTTATTTTAATGACTTTAAATAAGATAAATCTAAATTCATGATGACTAGAAGACGTGGGCTCTAGTTGAAACATTATGTATATCTTTAAATTTAAAAAAAATCTGGTGTGACTGGTCGCACAGCACACAACTTTCTCTTACCCTTCGGCAAGAGAAAGTTGTGAACTGTGCTTGTCACACTAGATTTTTTGTGTCGACATATAGGTTCCCAGAGTACGGTAATTTGAATTCAAGATGTTTTACAAAAAATCTGGTGTGACTGGCGCACAGCACACAACTTTCTCTTACCCTTCGGTAAGAGAAAGTTGTGCACTGTGCTGGTCACACCAGATTTTTTGTGTCGAGATATATTTAGTTTCCCATAGCACCTTAGTTTCAAACTTGCATTTTAAATGTTGATTGCTTGAAATAAACTATGGTTATTTTTCAAAATTTTAATCTCATATTTGGACATTTTATACACAATATAGATTCGTAAATAAATACAAAATTTCATAAGAATTGGAAAAAAAAATTTTAAATGCGTAAAAAGTTCCAAAGGGGACCCCCTTTTTGAATCGAAATTAACATACAAATCCCTATAGGAAATTAACATTGGCCAAATGCGAAGATAAGGTAGAAAAATTTAAAACGCGTAGAAAGAGAGAAGATAGTTTTGTGAGAGAGAGAGATATGTTTTCTCCGAAAAAAAAAATGGGCGTTTAAATAATAATTGATTTTTAATCTAATAAAAAGAAAAAGATTTAAATTCGGTTACCATGGCAACCATTTATTTCTCCTATCTTTCCTATGAAGCACAAGAGTAAAGTGTGCTTCAAACAATTTTGAGGGCAAAACGAGAATATACATTTGAAAGAGCATCTAAAAAATAATTGATTTTTGAATTTTAATCAAAATCGTTAGAGCGAATTTTGAGAAAATCGAAAAAAACTGAAAAAGTACATCAGTAAAGTACTAGTACTTTTTGGCCGATTTTGATTAAAAGCTTATTTTTCCGGTCCCGGGGGTGTTTAACTTAAATATAAAATTTCAGCCTCCTAGCTCAATTCCTTCATGCTTAAAATTGAACACACACACACAGACAGACAGACAGACCATGTCGCGAAAACCACTTTTTGGATTCAGGGGACCTCAAAACGTGAAGATCCATCAAAATCTCGACATCGAATTTTTGACATGAAACCAATACTTTCTCTCTATATATATATTACATATATACATAGGTAAGAGAAAGTAAAAATATAATAATTGAGGACATATTTTATATATAAATAAATTTAAAAGAATGACGAATACTTGAACTAAATTTCAATATGTATTCATAACCATAACATAATCTTTTTTCTTATGCTAAAGAAGGAAGGGAAAACAATTTAAATATTTTTTTTTATATGTCTGGAGAAGATCCCAAAAAGTCACAATGTCGCTCATACAAATAAAAAATTATTTAAATTTAATTCTGACATCTTTTCTCTACTCTATAACAACCATAGCTGCATTTTAATAAATTTAACAAATTTTTTTTTGTGATCTGAATAATGAGATATTTAATTTTGTAAAGGGGACACAAGCTAAGAATTACAAGTGACTTTCCTATATAAGCGGATTTAAAACTTGCTATTTAGCGTAAAGGCGGCTACACACGTAAATGCACACTTGACAAGCCTGCATGTGCAATCTTTTTGTACCAGCATGCACAAATTCCCTTCGGCCCCAAGCATGCTTGTGCCGAAAATTAACCTAAAAATGTCAAACTCGGAAGGTTATTTATTCGAAGATAACAAGAAATACTCACTTGCTTTAAACAGAGACACAATAAATATTAATATTTATTAATAAATTAAACTTTTAAATGAATTAATATATAGGTCTTTTAAATAAATATAAAATGTCAAGATGTCTATAAAATGGCGGAGAGTTTTGCTTGCGCAAATATGCTTGTGCATGATTAAAATTTAATGGAGCATCAAGCGGCTTGCACAATTAAAATGCTTGCGTAAAATTCTTCTACAGACGCTACAGTTTGCTTGAACAAAAAGATTGCACGTGCATCTTGTCAAGTTTGCAGATACGAATGTAGCTATAATTTTTTTTTCAATTATTTTATTATTTATTTATTAAATTTATGGAGTTATTTTGATTTGTAACATGTACCCTAAAATAGCAGAAGAAAATTTATTTTAATTCTGGAAAGACAAAAAATTAAAATAAAAAGAGGATTGAAGGGTTTTTTGAATCAAAAGAGGGTTGAAGGGTTTTACATAATCATTATTATTTTAAATTTAGGTTATTTAAATAAAATCGAATAAGAAAAAAAAGAACGTTTAATCAAAAAAGACTCTCAATCTTTTGAAAGTGTCAACGAGATATGCTATTTTGTTAAAGTAGTTGAATTAATTAGCTAAAAGCTCATTTAATTTCAAGATGGTTCTTAATAATCGACAATTAGCCACTTGTTGCGCATTGAATAAATTACTAGCTCGAATTAAGATGGCCATTTATATTCTATAAATATTTCCTAATTATTATTATTATTTTTAATTATTTTAATTAATAAATGGTGACTTAAAATATTAGCAGATATATTTATTTTGACTTTCAATTTTTTATATTTTATTAATTTTAATAACATATAAAGGCGTGGGCGTTCATTGAATATTTTAATTCTTATACTTTCCTATTAAATTTTAAGCTTCAATGAACGTTCATGATTTTCATAATCTGAATTTTCCTCTTTTTAGTATATTACAAATTCTCTTTTTTTAATTTTTATACATTTCTATATAATTATTCTAATTCATGAGAGGCTTCAAGTGAATTTTGTTGTTTTTCAATCAATTAATCTTTGGGTGATGAAATATTCAATAAATTACGTATGAGATTTTGCTTGTTATTCTCTTAACTAGTTCATATTATAAATCTGCAGAGATGTTTTGTTTATTTGGAGACGGTTTATTCATTGAGTTGAATTTCTATTATTATCCAGAGACGTCAAAATGAACGAATTATTTGATTAGATCAAGTGGGAGGTGAAATGAAAGGCCTGTTTGTGGTCCAGAAATCTAAATAAATTCCATTCAAAAAATATAAAGGAATTACAAATATTTTTATGATTATGATTATCAGTTTATTTTATTTAAAGTAATAAAATTTTCAAAAGATTTTATTAGTTTAATACACTCACCTGTCTCCGACCCCATTTGGGAAAATAAAAAAATTTTGCAAAATTTCTCACCTGATGAGCAACATTATACAGAATATAGCTGTCTAATGCAAATCATATACCGGTATACTCTTTTGACACTTATTGGTGGCCCTAACGAGACCGAAACCTCGGCCCAATAAAATATCTAAAGAAAAAGATTTGGTGCTTTTCCTTGATACAACTCAACAGCCACAACTACAATATTATAAAAAAAAATTGTATTCTTACCATGGTTTTTGTAGGTTCGCAAAAAGAGACCTGATCTAAGAAAAATTGTTTCCTCCACATCCTTATCTAAGCTTATAATCGTGAAATAACTAGAATTATAATGATAAATAAAATACAAAACTATCATAATGTACCTCGTTTTCAAACCATCATGTTTAATTCAAAGGGGGGTCTAGGGGGGGTTGTGTAGGGTGTGGGCTCTCCCCACCCCTCTTTTTTTTATATTTTATTTAAAATTTATTTTGAGAATAAAAAAAAAAAAAATTTTAATATTTTTATTTTTAAATTTAAAAAAAAAATAAATTTTTTAAAAAAAAAAAAATTTTTTTTTTTTAGGGGGGGGGGGAATTACCCCCCCCCCCCCCCCCCTGTATCCGCCCTTGAATGAATGTCATTTAAAATAATAACCACAATCTATTCAATATTGGGGGAATTTTATACAATACAAGGAGAAAAATTTACAATCAGATATATTAGAATTTCTACACATTATTTGATGAATTTTGCAATTTCAAGAGAAGGACCGCCAAAAAAATATATTTAACAACATTTTCCTTCTATTCATCAAATAAATAATCTAACAGAGAGGAAAGATGAAACAAAAATAAAGAAGAGGAAGGCCGTGTATCTATTAGAGGATGAAAATAAAATAAACTCTTCTCTTTCGGAGCACAATTTTTTTTATTTACACATTGTTTTCTATAGGGAACCGAACGTCACCCATCTGCTGGATAAAGTTGTTAAAAAATGTATTTCTCTGCCTCGAAATTCAGTACATTGTAAATTATACTCTTCTATCTTTCTCGTATACGAAGAAGAAAAAGTATTGTAATAAACACAAAATTCGACATTTGACACCATACGAGTCCTTGAATTATATCACACTAAAACCCCCCCCCCCTATTAAATCTCTATCAACTTTTGAAGCAAATCCTTCAACCGGAAGACGTACTTTACCTAATAAGTTCTTTAAAAAAGTTTTGGAATTAATCACTCTTTAATAGGCTCCCGTTGGCTTAAACACTCGCCCTTTTATAAAATATATACATGTGCACGAACTTTTGTGCCACAATACCAATGAAAACATGGTTCCTGAATTAATTAGATTATATCCGATTTTTTAACATTAACGGCTAAAGAAGGCGGAAAAATAAATTTTTCAAAAACTTTTCGAAAAGTAAACAAAATGCAAATACAAAAAAATTTTTGGTTCGTAAAAAAATATTTATTTTTTGAGTCGAGAAGGCAAGTGGCTAAGCTGGCCGGCTTAGCTGTGGAAAAGAGTCCGAAGCCTCTACACGGCCCGGTTCGAATCCATCTTGCCGCAATTAATTCAAACATTTTGCCGAAGTCTCCTCTCAGGGTAGGAAAGTGGGAGAAGATCTCACCCCACAGGCACAAAGGGCCCAATTCGGTGTGACCTAAGTGCCTTAAAAATGAGGATTACTACCTCATAAAATCCATCCATCTACAGCCACAACTTGCCATCTACCATGGCAAAAATTTGACTTAATTTATCTAAAAAAAAAAAAAAATGTAGGGGCTAATAATTATTAGATTAACATAAAAATAAACAGCCTCTAACAACTATAGGTCCTTCTCCAAATCTTCATAGATATCCCTGAATTAGAAGTGTTAACGTAAATTAGACAATCACAATATTAAATAATTTTTTTTTAATATAATCTACCATGGCAAAATTTGAAATTTCATTTGTTTTTAGAATTTTATCTGGGGAAATTTAATTATCAGGAAGAGATGCTATTTATTGTATTTTATTACTAGTTTCATTGGTCTCAGAAAAAAACCTAGACATTATAGGTAGAGGAAATTCTTTGTTAAAATTTAATTGGACAAAACAAATCAACAAAAAATAATTGTAAAAGCGGAAACTTGACTTATCTTTTACTATTTTATTTATTTTCTATTAAAGGTCATTTTTAAATATTTATTGCAAGGTTCATATCCTTCCGGTTATTAAATAACCTGAAACTATAATATTTATATTATACAAATTTTGTTTAAAACAAATAATAATTGTCCTTTGTTCTTTGTTGTTTCTGGAAATAGAAACTAAACATTAATACACCTTTACTTTTTAAAAAAACATAATTTTTTTCTTTTTTTGTTTCCAGTTGAACTCAAACGTGAACTCGTTTCAACGTAAATTTGTTTCTGAAGTACGAAGATGTGACGAACTCGAACGAAAGCTTCGCTATATTGAAGCCGAACTCAATAAGGACAACGTTCACATCCCCGATGTCGAAGAAGTACCAAGAGCACCTAATCCCAGGGAAATCATCGATCTCGAGGTAGGAAAACAATGAATAACTATGTATTTTTATTAAAATACAGTATATTAAAAAGGATTAACCTAGCTTATTTGCATAGACGAAATTACTTGTCTGGGCTATTCAATATATAAGTTACTGTATCTCAGGACAGGAGATTTGTTAGGAGGATTAAAGCTTAATTTGCCGCCCCCTCCTTACCAATATTATAAATTACTAAAGGGCATTCGTCCTCTCCCTTCTCCTCTCCATAATGCCGTTAATGTGACTAAGCAAAATTGATTTTAAATTTTAATCGTTTTTTAAATTTGTGTCTAAAATTTTCTCGCCTCTAAAATGTTGGCTCTGGCCTTACGGGTCTAACATCTATTTGCCGGATTTGCATTTTTGGTATAAGCTATAGCTAGACAAGATAGAAATTTCTTAGATAGAAAAGATTTTAATTAAATTAACATATTTTTCACATTTTTATTTTATCTATACAGAATATTCGAATATTCAGATTTCAACCAAGTAGAATTTGATTCCTATATAATTCCGGTGGATGATTTAGAAATAGGTGGATTTCGATTATTGGAAGTGGATAATAATATTGTCTTACTCATATTAACCCAAATTCGAGCTATTGTTACAGCAGCCGATGTATTACATTCTTGAGCTGTTCCAGCTAGCCTATGACAGTATTTTTTCAATCTTTTTAAGTAATTCTATAAACTCACACTTCTTATGACGATTGAGGAACAAATCGATTATTTCTATTTTTATTGGATGAGTTTATTTTAAATTAATGTTACAAAATTATTTCATTAGGTTTTTTTTTAAACACACACTTTTTTCCCACTCACATTCACACACACGCATACACATTCTTTTCGGCAACTTGGGCCTTTTAAGACTTTAAACGATAGTCGTTATTTGTAAATATATCTATTGGGGGTCCAGGCATTGTTATTTAAGCCATTTGGTATTCAAATGGCTTAAATAAAATCATCGGACTGCCTGGGATCCGAACCCTCGACCCCCTTCAGGCGCGTTACCACCTACGCCAAGCCCGAGGGCTTCATTAGGCTTCTTGAGTAGTAGATCTTCGACCCCCATAAAATAAAAATAATTATATAACCGGGGGCTTAAATTTGTTCATTTTCGCCTGGGAATCAGGCAACCGAATGATCAGATCATTGCTTCCTTTTGTCTAATCATAAGTAGTAGTAGTAGATTTTTACATTTTTTTTTTTTTTTGTTATATTAGGGATTCGAGACAATTTAAGATTAATTCTATCCAACAAATTTATTTTATTTTATACAAACAATCACTCTTTGAGATTCCCAAAAACTTTGGTTTCCTCATTTCTCAGATTAATAAATAAATTTATAATTTCAACTTTCAAGTCTTTCTTTAATTTTTTTTTCTCTAATGTATGATAAATGAGAAAAAAAAAGATTATTTAGTCTGTCATAAATTCTCTTTTATTTTCTGACCTTCTCTCTGCTTTTCGTGACTCCCTCTGTAAATATTGACAAAAACAACGTTTCAATTAAAAACAGAGTGAATGATTTATCCTTAGGAACTAATTCAGCCTGTAAACATTTCACTCAAATGTTGTCACAGGTATCAGACTCTTAAATAAAACAGATTTATTTATATTGTAGAAAATTTAATATTTTTAGATTGAATAAATAAATTTATAAGCTCACGGTTAATAAATAACATTCAAATAATATATCAATTCTAATATCTCATAAATTGAACTGAATGTATCTAAATTTTTCATTTTCTCTTTTTATCCTTGAATTCAAATAGTTTTCTCTGATAAGGAAATCTCAGGAATTATGTTGAGGAAATGGAACAGTTTGCAGAGTATAAATATTAAAAAAAAGCCTTGAAGCAGGTGAGATTATTCTTACAAAAAAAAAAAAAATAGGATTCTAAGAAAAAATGAATTAATACTTTTTTTATTGATTACTAATAAAGGAATTACTTAATTTATTATTAATGAATTTTGATCTTGTGATAACGACCTGAAAAAGATTTATGTTATAACTTTTTTCCCATTTTAGTTTAATAAATAGAATAATAATGAATAAAAATTTTTTTAAAAGTCTGAAAAGATAGTAGAGGGAGGTGCATGCAGGACGCAAACCTCAGGATTCTGGTCTAGTCAGTCTACAGATAATTAGAGTATTAAATAATGAGCTTCTCTTGGTTTATAGTTGTATTTTATGACAGTGCCAATAACCCTTCAACCTGAGGCGGACATACATTGGAAAATTCAATTTAATTAATTTTTATCCCCTTTCTAGATTTGTGTCCGTATTATTTCTTATTGCACATCTAAATCTTGTTGGATTGAGATTTGGTGTTTTGATAATGTTTTATGACCTCCAACACTCAAGGGAAATTTAAAAAAATAAAGATAGGTCTATAGTGATAGAGTGAAACAAAAAAATAAATAAATAAGGGATCTAACATTTGCACGAGGCACGATTTTGATTGAGTCTCGACTCACGTGGATTATAAATGGATTATAAACTAGTTGAGATTTAGGTCGTTGGTGAAAACGTGAGATCCAGATTCAATAAAAGTGAGCAAGTGGAATGGACTCCAGCATCCAGGAAGAAGTCTTTGGAATATCACGCTTCCAATAAATTATAATTTTTTTTAAATCTCTCTTTGGCAAAATTTTAGCCTTTGGCTAATCTTTAATGAATCTTCTCTTAAATTTCTCATACTCCTTCCTCTTTTAAATATACGTATATACAATTATCCAATAAAATGTTTCATTCATTTTTTTTATTCATATGTTTAAAGTTATAAGTTAGGGCGTAAAAGTATTCTTAAAATGTTTATTTATGAATGAATTCTCACTGTACTCTTTGAGAAGGGATTAACAGAGGGGATAAGAAATTAAGCTTATAATCCTGAGTTCCATTACACCTTAAGCTAAAAATATCCGAATCTCTTCCTGAAAAAGGAAATAAGTGCCATGTCTGCACTCTCTGGAATTCGTCAGTTTCTGACAGGCTGAGATATTTTTTAGCTCGCAATTCACTGATCTTCATCTTTTTTGAGGAAAATATTTTCATAAACTCTTTAAAAATTTAAAAAAAAAATATTCACTTCCCCGCTTCCTTATTACTTTTATTGAAACAGCGAGAGATGGAGGGGATTTTTCTTGGGGCTTTAAACCTCTTATTTATTTATTTTACTAACAGTTGTATTTTTATTATTTGGTTGAAAAATATTTGGTGAATAGTAATGGCTAAATGCAGCGTCCAGTGGCTTCATTGACATATTTTTTTCTTGGGGGGGGGGGGCAAACTATTTTATTGTTAAAATTTATTTACAAATAGGTACTCGAATTTAGAGAAAATAGCTTATATTAAATTAAATTAATTGTTTAATTTTGCCCTTGGGGGGGGAGGCAAATGCCCCCTGCCCCCCCCCCCTCCCCTCAAATGACGCCACTGGCAGCATCTCATATAAATATCCGACCATATGATTATTTTTATAAAATGTTAAAATTTTCGATTGTCAATGCAATTTGGCTACTTTCAATTTTATTTATTTATTTATTTTTTTCAAAACTCACAGCTTGCCCTTTAAAAAATTACTATCTAATAAAAAAACGAATTTTTTTTTAATATAAAATAGAAAAAAGTAGAACTGACTAAAATATTTTTACAGTTGATATTTAAATTATTTTTATCTCTGAAGGTTGTAAGTTCTTTTGATGAAGAAAGCTTCATTATTTTAGAATCATATACTAAGAAACTTTTTTTTGCTATGCACATAAACAAATCTAAAGTAAGATTAAAATAAACTTATGAAATATTTAGAGTCAGTAATATTATTTTACTTAATAAAAAAAATAATTGGTAGAAAATAAGACATACCACAACTATAAAATAAAAAAATGAGTCACATTTTACTTAATTCAATATTAATAATTAAAGTCCGGATTCAATTGCGTATTCTATTTGCTAACATGTACGTCACAGAAAACCAATTTTTCAACCGAATCATAGCATACCACCTTGGTATTATGATTAAAATTTTTTATAATATAAACATCTTTTCATTTTCAGACGCATTTGGAGAAAACAGAGAACGAAATTCTCGAGTTAAGCCACAACGCCGTGAATTTGAAAAGTAATTTCTTGGAGTTAACGGAATTGCGTCACGTCTTAGAGAAGACGGAGTCGTTCTTTGTTGGTCAGGACTCCAAGGGCGGGCTGGGAGATGCCGCAGCTAGTGCTCTTATACACGACGAGGCTGCCCAAACGACCATCCGCGGACGCCTTGGGTAAGAGAATGTGGTTGCCTAAGCGTAAGGCGTTTTTAGAAAAATTTCAAAATACAGTAGAGTCCCGATAATCCGAACCTCGCTAATCCGAACTTCCGGTTAATCCGAACTCTTTTTGCGTACGATTTTTTTTTTTTTTTAAGAGGAATATAAATGAAAATTAGACATTAAAGGAACTTTATTTTATTATTATTATGTAATATTTATTTGGAGTTTAATATCACCGACAAGTTTCACGGTTTACAACGTTATAAATACGACTTTATTATCAAAATTAACTAATTCAAGCTTACAATTCCGGTTAATCCGAACTTCCCGATAATCCGAACGACCCTCGGTCCCAATTAGTTCAGATTAACGGGACTCTACTGTAATAATCTATTCCGAATAAATCCGTTTTCTACAAGTTAAAAAAACCCAAATGACTATTTTTTTACCTGAGAAATAATCTAGAGAGCCAGATGTTAAAATTCCCTTAAAATTAACTAATCTTTAGATGACTTGTTGAACGATTAATGTAAAATCAATTAGTGAGTTAGATGAGTGATTTAGTGAGTTAGTATTCTTATTCTTACTCCAAATAAACACAAACTAATTTATGCCACCCATGTTATATAAACTTAAAAAAAAAAAAAAATTATTAACATCTATAAAGTCCGAAAATTATTTTCCTTTTATCTTAAATTCTTTTATTATTTGTAAAATTTCATTTAATGAGTGAACTACTTCCAACTTTTTAATATAAAGCCAGGCACACAAACCCAACCGAATTTTAAAACTATAACACAACGTGATAAATAAGAATACCATACATACAAAGATCATACGGCGATTTGAATATTCCTTATAAAATTCGACACTTGTTTATTAGATTATATGCGAATCACTCTACACCAAACACAACAGTATGCAAGAGCGCGTGACTAGCTAAGAAACAAAGGTTAATTAAGAGTTTGTAACCTAATTTTATATTTAGATAGTAATTCAAGAGATAATTAGTTTTCGGTGGGAATCGATAAAGTAATGTTAAGGGTGTTAAGTATTAATAGTTTGTTTTATTCTAAAATTTTTCTAAATGAAAATTTCCATTCAAACAATATGTTTTAAATCAATGCCCTATTGACCAACTCCGGGACTTTTAACAATTTTGGAGGACGGAAGATGAAATTCACCCGAAACGTCTCATTAAATTGTATTAAATCGGAGGCTCAAAACAATAAACACAATTTAAAATTTTTAGATTTTATCAAATGAATTTTGATGAAGCTCAGGAGACTTTTCCTCAAATTGAAATGGAAATTGGGGCCAGTAGGTACATTGAAAAGTCAAAAGATTCTATAAAAAAGATTTAAACAAATATTCATCCGATTGTCTGGGATCCGAACCCGCACCCCTTAAAGACTATTAATATTGACATTTGTCAACACTAACCTCTCGGTCACGGAAGGAGCTTTGTTTACTTAGTGTCATAGAAAGCCACAATAATTCACCACCAATTTTATATTATAATAAAATAGGGTCTAG
Organism: Euborellia annulipes; assembly: GCA_023213315.1. NCBI lineage: Eukaryota > Metazoa > Arthropoda > Insecta > Dermaptera > Anisolabididae > Euborellia > Euborellia annulipes. Next base: position 29,724 of record JAKCPI010002003.1, on the reverse strand, counting down.
CCCTCGGGCCTTGGTGATGTGGTTAGCATGCTGGCCATTTGTATCAAGAGTCGTCGGTTCGCATTCCTTCCCATGCGACAAAAATTTATTTAAATTGTATTGCCTACCAATCAATTGTCCCCCCCCCCCCCCCCTCTTTAAATAAATAAGGACGGGGTCTAAATGGCCATAGATGCCGAAAAAGAACTTAAATGAAATTATATATAAAAAAAAAAAAAAATTAGGGTCTAAAACAGCGTTTTCCAAACTGTGAGGCGCGCCTCCCTAGGGAGGCACGGACTAGTCTAAGGGGAGGCGCGAATTTTGGCCACCAAGATCAATTTTCCAAATGATTGCTAGTTTTATAAATAAAATAATAAAATTTAGAAGATTCTGGGAGGGAGGTTTTCCTTAATTAATATAATATGAATAAATAAAAAAAATATTTTTATAGAAATTTATATTTTTTAGTATTAAAAAAATTTTTGATTTTGTATTATTTTATTAAATGTGTGGGGGGGGGGGGCGTCATACGATTAAATATTTTTAAGGGAGGTTAAAGTTTGGAAATCACTGGTCGAAAGTAAGACTCATTCTAGAAAATTATACTATGTGTAAAACCCAAAGACGGGTCCAGGGAAGTTTTTCAGGGTTTTAATTTTTTTCTGACTAGACGCGAAGCTCGCCGAAGGCGATAGCATTGTTAATTATTTTATTTATTAAGATTTGATAAGGGGTTGAAAAATTGAAAAATAATTTTTTAATTTATTTTAGCTAAATCGAAGCCAAATAAATAGAAAACTTTCAAAAAAATATCGTTGATTATTATTTTGATTAGGGGGGATGAAGGGTTGATTATTTAAGAAAGGCCTTGGAATATTCCAAATCACTTGTTGACATTTTTTTCCAGCTCTAAATATAGTTAGATTAGAGAAAAAGGTATTTTTTTTACTTTTAATAAAAAGGGAATTGTTATTTTCATCTATTTTATTTCAAAACAAAGAGAGACAAGTCTCTCGTTCAGTCGAGCGCGAGGCCTGCTGACAGGCGCAGCTTTTTTGTGTCTAAAGTGAATCAAAGTGAATAATTAATATAGTGTAACCCACCCTGACCTCACCATCAACCAGCACACCCTCTTGAGTGTCTTATTAAAGGTAATTATTATGCATTTTATCGTTGAAAAAAAAATGATAGAAATAAATAATTTGACTGCGAAGAACGATTCTTTTGAATATGAAATTAAATAGAGTATTTTGTAATTCACTAAGGGTAGAGGGAGAATATAAGCTGCTGAAAGGGGGAGGGGGAGTGAAGGTTCCAATTTTCTTAATATACTTTTACACAGGGGTGGATTAAGAGTTGAAAATTGAAATAAAATAATTTCAAAATAAAATTAAAATTAAAATAATTATTTATAAATGTATTCAAATTATTTTGAGAGTAATTTCGCGGTGAAGACTCGCATTTCCTTTATGAAGGCATTAACCAAAGGGGTTAATGTCCCATCCCCTATAATGCACAAAGATATTAATGTTTTTTAATACTTTTACTAAAAAATAAGTGCATTCCGTTTGAGTTAAAATTTATATTCACTATTTAGCATATAGTATACTATAGTAGGATAGAAACATTTTAATGTCATTCTAAAATTTCTTATTACTGGGGCGGAATTAATTTTTGAAGATATCGAAATTCTCATAAACAGATAATAATAACACTGGGTAACTTAGGAACCCATCGAATCCCTTGCAGAATTTTGTAGGGATTTTTTTCATTAGGTAGAAAAGTAAGATATGATTAGTCCACTTAGAATTTTACTGGGGTGAGTTACCGCATCTTTTTGTATATAGAACTAATCAATTTTTTAATCAATTAGGATTTGAATTTTTACTTTCTCTTACCTATATGTAGAAGTTAATATACATATAGATAGAGAGAAAGTATTCGATGTCGAGACTTTGATGGATATACACGTTTTGAGGTCCCCTGAATCCAAAAAAAATGGTTTTCGCGACATGTTCTCTCTGTGTGTCTGTCTGGGTTCAATTTAAAGCATGAAGGAATTGAGCTAGGAGGTTGAAATTTTATATTTAAGTTAGGCACCCCCCTAGGGCGTGAAGAGAAAAATATTTTTCTTCAGGAATGAAAGTTAGAAAAAACGAAGCCAAAATTTTTTCTCTAAAAATATATTTTAACAGCTGACGTTTCGGCTTTGTTCAAAGCCATCCTCGGAGCTGTTAGTGGTCATCCGAGGATGGCTTTTACCAAGACCGAAACGTAAGCTGTTAAAATATATTTTTAAAGAAAAAGTCCTGGTTGCGTTTTCTTAAAACTTTCATTCCTGATGCAAATTCCACCAGCCATAAAATACCCTTATATTGATACCAGCGTTTTCCAAACTGTGAGGCACGCTTTCCTAGGGAGGCGCGAATATTACCCACAGGACCAATTTTCCAAATGATTGCTAGTTTTAATTTAAATAAGAATAAATAAAAAATATTTTTATATAAATTTATTTAGCATTAAAAATTTTTGTTTTTGTATTATTTTATAAAATAGGAGGGGGGGGGGGGGGGAGGCGTCATAATATTAATCATTTTTAAGGTAGACGTGATAACATGAATTTTGGAAACCACTGGTCTAACAAGTAAAACATTCTATTATTTCAGCCAACTACTGAAAAAGTTCTACAGCAAGTGGAAGAATTGTCGGGGGTCTGTCTGTGTTTAATAAAAGCATGAAGGAATTAATCTACGAGGTTGAAATTTTATATTTTATCCCCATTTCCCCCCCCCCCCGTCCCCCCCCCCCAAACCTACATCTCATTTCAGTTAATCTCATTTCTTCTCAGTTCCCGCAGTTGAGTTTCCCCTTTATGCTTCTCCTTTTGTTTTTATTTTCTTCCTGGCTTCATGTGACCACTGGTCATTGTAGGACTTCGGACCTTATGCACCCATTCCAAAAAAAAAAAAAAAAATTATTTTTTAGATGCCCTTTCTATAGATACTAACGATTATATATAGCCTATAAAAAATTTGCTTCAAGTTCTTTAAGTGAAACTAAGTTTTTCATTTCTATATAAGCTTATATTATTGTTTTGTTTGTATTGTTTTGTTTTGTTAATATTTTTTCATGAGAATGTTGGTCATTTCCAAACAATGTTTTTTTTTTCGCTAAGCCAGAGGCATTTTCCTTTTGTTTCTGTTATTTTTTGCCATCTGCTCTGGTCGTTTATCATAATTAGCTGTTGAAATAAATAAAAGGGATCCGAATTCAAAAACGCGACTCTCAATTAGCTTTAAACGAGAGAACAAATGAATAGTTAAATAACGTGAAGATATTATTTAAATTGTTATTTTATTATTCATTCTCTGAGCTTAATTGAAAGAATGTTTATTTTTTATTCTGTTTTGTTGTTTAGGACTTAAGTCTCCATTTGTATAGAAATTGCGTGGCTACTTAATGTCTTGGGCGAATATTAAATAGAACTTTATTGTTATTAAAATGTATTCTCTTATAAATTGCTTCTATGCAATTAGAGTTCTATTCAAAAGATTGAAAAGAATTTTTTTTTAAGGTTGTTCGGATAGTACATCGTAAGTCATAATAGAATCTAAATTTTTTTTAAATAAAATTAAAAATTTGAATGCCAAAATTCCTTATTATAATTTAGTCGTGACCTATCATAGTTTATAATTGGATTAAGTTAATAATTTAATTACCAAAAATAATAAATGAATGACTTTTGATTTGAGCAGTTTTTCACGTAATATAGAACTGGCAACATTGCATTCATCAACTATCTATTTTAAATCTTAAACGCCTTAAATTTTATTTTATTTAATATATTACAATGTTTAATGCAAATCAGTTTAAACACAATGGACGATTTGCGAGAAAAAATATTGTAAAATTGAAAAAAATGTATCTGACATAGAGATAAGACACTTATGTTATGCGACGTTGCCAGGCTGGTCTGACTCTCGAGAATTCATTATTTTTAAATATTAGCGACTGTCATTTTGGAGAATTTTTTGACTTTCTTGTTAAAATATCTTTAAAAGCGGTCGGCAGAAACTTTTGGTTTTATTTTTAACGTATTCCTCGGAAGTGAATTAATAAAATGTAAGTTTTTTTGTTTTTGTATCATTTGCACAGATGCCTATATAATTCGATATGTGTGAATTTCGTCGTTATTCCCCATAGGCTACATGTTAAATTTCAATTTTTTAAAAATTAATTACACGATAACCCTGTGTCAGATCTGCTTCAAAATTTTATTTTATACGTATTTGATAGTGATTAATAACATATTAAAAAATTAGCTTTTAATCAAGGAAAGTGCTTTAATGTCCGAACAACCTTAATTTCCTACCTACTTTTTTATTTCACAATATGTATGTTTATTTGTTGGTTGGACAAACACCCCTTGGCCCCGGAGAACCCAGGATCTCCTGCCTTTCTGGACCATCGGTGTGCTACACTTGGCATTAGGCCACCAGTCCCTGACCAACAAATACTCAAATTCCCGTTGACCGTGCATATCTCTAACAAGAGAATTGAAGTGAGAAATCTTTAAAGACAAATTTCTCAATTGTCAGTCACTTTTTAAACCAGGAGGGGATAGATATCTTGGTCTGCTCCAACATCGTACTATAAGCAGCAAAGATCTTATCAGGGATTGCTATTATATTGTAGTTATCTTTGATCTAATGTAAATAAGATATTTAATTTTATTCTAAGGACCGTCGGCCAAAAATAAATAATTTTGCATATTATCCGTTTATTTAAATTTGATGAAGCTCAGGAACCTTCTTTACAATCCTCCGAATACCTAATCCTCTTGGAAATCCGTTTATTTGTTTATATTTCGATCCCAGTGAGATGGAAACATCCTCAGTACAAGCAACAGATGTTTTGCAAATCGTCAATTTCTCCCATCCAATATGACAAAGTAGATAAGCATTCCATGAATGCAATTTTTAAAATTATTATAAATAAAGCAATTCCATGAATGCAATTTTTATAATTATTATAAATAAAGCAATTATAAAAATTGCATTCATGGAATGCTTATCTACTTTGTCATATTGGATGGGAGAAATTGACGATTTGCAAAACATCTGTTGCTTGTACTGAGGATGATTCCATTTGACTGGGATCGAAATATATACAAATAAACTGAAAATACGCCAAATTATTTATTTTTAACCAACAGTCCTTAGAATAAAATTTATTTTCCTTACGATCATATACAAACAATAAGATATTTATATGATATGTGGGCAATTCCCAATAAAGGAGTCCACCTAGGAACGAAGAACGCCGAAGGCGGGTGGTGTGGATAGTAATTTGCAAATTCCCGAGTAAAAATTGATCGAGGGATCCACACACCCGCAGTTCTGCATAGTGAACTTTTAGAGACACAGGGATCCACACACCCGCACCAGGACACACACAGTAGATCGAAATAAATGATTAGAAGAAAAATGTGTGTCCCTGGTGAGGGCGTTGGATCCCTGTGTGTCCCTAAAAGTTTATTATGCAGACTAGCTGCGGGCGTGTGGATCCCTATGACTTTCGTGAGAAATCTTTACTCGGGTTTATGTTTATATTTATATTTATATACCTAATCAAACACAATGTCTGTTTTTGAAAGCTCTGCCGAATTAGGACACTGGCTCAAGTGAGTATTTGAAGTCTCCTTTGATTTTTTGTAGAATTATATTTTTAGAATTTTTGATATTATTTTTTTTTTTTTTCAAAAGAATTGTTCACATTATTTTAAACACACATCACACTCTCTGTATTAATCAAATTGACATCTAAAATTTTTCTGCTTTGTTTATGACGGCCTACATAAAAGATTTAAAAGCACAGAAGGTAAAGAGTTTTGGAGAAAGGTCGATTCTCAAAAAATTGCTTGCTTCTTTTTAAACATCATAATACATATATTAATAATAAGGCGAAGTCAAAAAAAAATTTCAAGAATTTTTTTATTTTGCCGTTCCAGGCTGACGTTTCGGCCACTGGTCCAGGCCATCTTCAGAGCCGAACGCGAGAATAAATGAAAAATACAATTTCAGCGAATTTCCGGCTCTGAAGATTGTTTAGACCAGTGGCCGAAACGTTAGCCTGAAACGGCATAATAAAAGACATATTTTTGGCTGCAGAGGCCTAGGTCTTGAAAATATTTTTTGACCCCGCCTTTATCATACTTCGAGTTACAAAGACATACCTCAAAATTAATAATAAGATTTATTTTTTGACAGATTCGTAGCCGGCGTAGTGCCTCGAGAACGAGTTCCTGCTTTCGAGAGGATGCTCTGGCGAATTTCTCGTGGTAACGTGTTCCTGAGGCAAGCTGAACTCGACGAGCCTCTGGAGGATCCGGCCACTGTACGCCTTCGTTTTTTCTCTATCTTTAATTATTAAAATTAGATGAAGCTAACCTTTCAACAATATTCAAAAGGTGATTAGGACCAATAGGTTCATTAAAAGTGCTGTAGGACTTCTTCAGTTCATAGAAAGCCATATTATAATCGAAACTACTACTTTCTCTCGGCATCACTCATTAAGCTTTTTTTCCCCCCCCCCCCCCCCCCCCCCCCCCCCCCCCCCTTAAAAAAAACCGGCCAACCCGCCAAGCTTCAATCGCCGTATTATAACTTTTAATGAACCTATTGGTGAGCCTATCTTCTTTTGAATTTTTAATTAATAAAAATTTAAAAATCAGAATAGAAAAAATCATTATTTTGGAAATTACAAATACATTTTTTTGACAAAATAAAAATCTGGAGTGACTGTTCGCACAGCACTACTTTATCTTACCTTCGGTAATCGAAAGTTGTGTTGCTTATCACACCAGATTTTTGTGTCGGCATATATTTATATAGTTTCCGACAGTATGGTACATTCGAATTTCAAGATGTAAAATGTATAATTATGGGAAAATATTTATATTTTGTTATCATAGCAATCATTTCTTCTATCTTTCCTATGGAGTAAAGTGATCTTCAGAAGATTTCAATGGCAAAATGAGAATATACATTTTAAAGAGCATCTAAAAGATAAATGAATTTTGAATTTTAATCAAAATCGTTGGAGCGAATTTTGAAAAAATTAAAAAAAAAAAAAAAAAACTGAAAAAGTGCATCAGTAAAGTACGTACCTACTAATACTCTTTGGTCGATTTTTTTTCAAAAGTGTCGTGTCACGTCTCAGGGGGTACCTAACTTAAATATAAAATTTCAACCTCCTAGCTCTTTTCGTTCTTGAGATATTTTGTTCACAGACACACACACAGACAGACCATGTCGCGAAAAACACTTTTTTTGATTCAGGGGACCTCAAAACGTGTCAAAATCTCGACATCGAATTTTAGACATGATTCTAATACTTTCTCTCTATATATTAACTTATATAGGTAGATAAAAAGTAATAATGAAATAATATTGAATAATAAAGAAACACGTGTTTATAAGTAATATTTTGGGATTCATTCAGCAAGACAATAAATGGAATTATAATTTTCTGCGTGAATGAAGAATAATTAAATTTTCTTTTCGATTACTCTAAGGGAGGCTTAAGCTCTGTCTGGGCAAGCAGACAAAAACAAACAACCAAGAAGAAATCTATTTACATAAAGATTAGACTAAACAAATTAAAATTTTCAAAAAAAAAAAAAATATTTCTTATCGCTTTTTTTTTGTCTTTCATAAAGAATCAATATTAAGTATGGATCACTCAAAAAGCTGAAAGTACATAAATTTCTCTTTAAAGAAATCATAGAAGGAATTTATTGAAAAACTGATTTAAAAATATTTTTTTCTTGGAGACTTCAATGCTCTGTCTTCCAAAAGTGTTACATTTTTTTAAATTATTTTTAATTTACATTTCTATTATAAATTAAATTAGGAAGAACCTAAGAGATGGGTAGAGATCTTTTTAGTTAGTTTACTTAATAATTTCTCACTGCGCAGGGAAATGAAATCTTCAAAACGGTCTTCGTGGCGTTTTTTCAAGGCGAGCAGCTCAAGTCGCGAGTGAAGAAGGTGTGCACCGGCTTCCACGCGTCACTCTATCCCTGTCCTAATGTGCCGTCGGAGCGACAAGAGATGGTCAAGGGGGTAGCAACTCGTCTCGAGGATCTACAATTGGTAGGTAAAATTATAAATGACAAGTTATTTTTTAGAAATTCTGATTTTCGAAAAAAAAATTCGAAATTCTACTTATTATGTTCCAAAAATATTAATTAAACTATAATTATTGTAATTTATTTTGTTTATGTTCCAGGTGCTGGACCAAACCAAGGACCACAGGCAAAGGGTGTTAGTTAACGTCGCTAAACAGATTCAGATCTGGATGATCCAGGTGCGGAAGATGAAGGCGATATATCATACGCTCAATATGTTCAACATGGATGTGACCAAGAAGTGCCTGATTGCTGAGTGTTGGGTACCCGTCGGTGATCTACCGCTTGTCCGTAAGGCCCTTTCGGACGGAGGGGTAGGTGATACATAAATATTGTATAAAATTAATTAGGGGGAGGGTATCTTGATTCTGTCAATCATTCATGACTTTATTTGTCATTTCTTCGTAGACGGCAGCTGCCAGTTCAATTCCTTCGTTTTTGAATGTGATCGAAACTTCAGAACTCCCGCCTACATTTAACAGGACCAATAAATTCACTCGTGGCTTCCAAAATTTAATTGATTCTTACGGCATTGCAAGTTACCGAGAAGTTAATCCAGGTGAAATGTTACTTATCATTATTTTTCTAGGGCCGGTTGCTTCAGTTCTAGTCAACTAGCAAACTTATTCGACAGATATTTTCACAGTTGATCTTCCGGACTAACCCGAGAGTCAATTCTACCGATCATTTACTAAAAAATAATAGTAATAATAAAATAATAATTGTATTTAAATCAAAAGTTAATATACAGTATAATGAGGGGTATAATTAATCAAAGGAGTTTTATTACTTAATTAAAATTAATAAGATAATTCTGTTTGCTGAACAGCTCTGTACACCATCATCACATTTCCTTTCCTGTTCGGTGTCATGTTCGGCGATGCTGGCCATGGAGTCATATTAACTGCTTTCGGAGCTTATTTATGTATTGATGAAAAGCGTTATCTTAAGAAAAAAAGTCTCCCTGAGGTATTTAACATATTTATTTTTAAAACTTTTTGAGGGACCTTAATATTTTCGATTTTGACTGAATTTTTTTTGCAGGTGTTCGCTATATTCTTCGACGGCCGCTATATTATTCTTCTCATGGGTTTATTTTCTATATACACAGGCATAATTTATAATGATCTATTCAGTAAATCAATGAACATATTCGGATCGAGTTGGAAAACACATTATAATGTCAGTACAGTCGAAACAAACGGAGCTCTTCAGTTAAGTCCTGAAGAGATGTTCACTCAAGAGCCTTATCCTCTGGGTGTCGACCCCGTCTGGCAGGTAAATTCACCTCGAAATTTGAAATTTTAATTCAAATACTCTATAGGCTGGTTGCTTCACTTCTAATTAACTAGCAATCCCCGGATAAGCTAGTTGGCTATGTCATTCGAGTCTTTTCACATCTAACTAATCATATGATTCAATATGAGCCCAGATCGTAGTTACCTTATTTCTTTGGAAATTTTTGTTAAACAATTAATTTAATTATTTTAATTTTTAATATTTATCTTAATTAATTTTAATACGGTCAAATACCTTAACTTGGGACAGTTTTGATGTTCAGCATGGTACTCGTACCACCAGCAAACTTGAGATTTTATTTATTTTTATAACATCATTTTTCTGGACAAGGTTTGTAGTTTTAAAAATTTCAAGATGTGAATATTTCATAATTGAAGAAACATAAAAAAAATAAAGTTTGCTTGTGCCAAGTTAGGCTCTGATATCCCTAACTTGGGACATCGTTGATTTTCCATATTGGGGCATGTTAAAACTTTATTTATCAAGCTTAGAACATCAAAAATGTTTCTTAAAAATATAGTAAAATTGTTTGAGTGGATTCACAATAAAGAGTCAAAATACTGAACTGCAGCAATCAACAGGCAAATTTATTAATTTATTTTTGTGAAAGCTTTTTTTTTTTTTTTTTTTTTTTTTTTTTTTAATTTATTTGGTATTTTTCGGCATCTGAGGCCATTTAGACCCCGTCTTTATTTATTTCAATTGATTAGTAGCCAATTCAATTGAAATACATTTTTGTTTTATGAGTGATAAAATAGCTTCATTACCAGAGCTCCAAATCCATCATAACAAAAATTTTCCGTTTGTCCCAAGTAATGTATATGTCTCATTCTCTTCTTTCTTCCCATTTACAACATCATATCTCTAATTTACATCATATATTCTTACATTATTCGAAACTAAATTCTAAATTTTTAATTCATCTCACATTTTCCGATCGTTACTGTTTGTACAAATAAAATCTCATCTTTTTTCAATATTATTTTTATTATCGATTACTAAATTTTCCAAATCTTCCTCACTTTTAAATCTTAGTTATCTCGGGTTCTAATTTTGGGAGATTCCCCACAAATTTGAAGATAATTACCTCAATTTTTTTTTAATTAACGATTTAAAATGTCTACAACTTACACCCTTTTTTTGATTTTCAAATAAATTTTTTAGATTTATTCATTAATTACAAACATACACGATCCAAACTCTGTTGCGTTCACTCCTATTTACATTTCATGTATTCTCGCTACCGATCTGTCTACCAATTCATTTCTAACTGCTATTTTCCATCCTTTCCTTTTCGTTCTGAATTCAGTTCATCTTATCCCACATATAGACTATATCTCAAGTTAAGGTATTTGACTGAATTTATTTAAAATAATTTTTATAAACGATGCTTTTATTATGTTATATGTTATTTATGTATTAAGTTATTGAATATTATGTTGCTAACTTAACAAAACTTTTCTTATACTTCAGATAGCTAATTTTATGGGAAAAACTTATTTTTTTAACTCGATGATTAAACAATTTGTTGTTTACTATATCTGATATGATTTGCTATCGGTCCGATAAGTTTGCTAGTTGACTAGAAGTGAAGCAACCAGCTCTAAGAACATCCAAAACCTTTAAAAAAAATAAATTTATTTCCAGCTATCATCGAACAAAATTGTATTTCTGAATTCATATAAAATGAAATTATCCATCATTTTTGGAGTGGTCCATATGATCTTCGGCGTCTGTATGAGCGTCGTTAATCATTTGTAAGTAAGAAATAAAAACGCGACAACAGACTAAGATTTTTTTTTTGTCTTTTAAAAAAATTACTAAAAGAAAATTTCTATTAACTAATAAAAAAACATAAAAATTTATTTATAGCAATTTAATAAATATTTAGTCTATAATAAAAGATAGAAAAGTTAGTAATTGTCGCGTTAAAAAATCTACCTAGCTTTATTAGGTAATTTTATTTCAATTTTTTTTTTTTATTTTTTTTTATAGAAATTTTAATCCAATGAACATATTCTTCGATTTTATTCCTCAACTTCTATTTCTTGTCCTTCTTTTCGCCTATATGTGCGTAATGATGTTCATGAAATGGATCATATATGGACCGACGAATCCTCGTAAGAAAAAGAACAAAAAATAGAAGGATGAAGGAAAATAAATAATAATTAAAAGTCAGTTTTTAATACTTATTATACAATACAAATATTTTTTTAAATTCTTTTCGACATCAACTTTTGACCGAAACGTTCTTGAGAAAATAACAAGCTTATATGGACCCTGTTATGCAATGGTGTGTCAAAGACCAAAAAATTAAAAATTGACTTAAGCACGGAATATTGTTTCAAATGCTATAATTAATAGTATTTTTTATGAAATATGTCCTAAAAAAAATTATATTTAATGTTACTTGCGCAATTGACAAAAAAAATTATATATAATCTAATCAAAACAAAAAACTTTAATGTTGATTTTCTTAAAACTCGGGAGCTGGCGCTTGACACACTAATACGTAACAGAGTACATATATCGTCCAGACACACAATTGTCAAAAATCTCATTCTCTTTATTTAAATCAGAGGCAGCGCAAGATCCTTAGGAAATCAATGCAGCTTAAAAAAATTTTTTATTTTGAAACATCCTCGTATTCACTAATTATAGGTTTAATAGTCAAATGAAAATTTCACTAACATAAGGACACCGGGCCTGATTAGAAATAAATTTCAATACTAGACGCCTGCTAGGGCTGCAACCAGGAGGTGCTATTTGAACAGGGGCGGATTAAAGGGGGGGGGGGGCGAGGGGGGCGATGTTATAAAAACTAGTAATCTAAAGAAATTATGATTGCCGGGCTTTAATTTCAATTGAATTTGTTACCAATCAATTTAAATAAATAGGAAAGGGATCTAAATGGCCATAGATGCCCACAAAGTCCTTAAATAAAAAAAAAAAACCGCCCCCCCCCGACAAAATTGCATTAATCCGCCACTGTATTTGAAATAATACTAAATAATACTAACTCGATAGAGCCATGTTTGGAAGAGCTAGTGATTTTCAAACCTACCCATAAAGGGAACTGTAAGGAAGTCTGTCAACATATTGTAGTGGCCTATAAAGAAATCATCGAAAGAAATTTTGTTAAAACAATTTTTTTTTTTTAATTTCTTGATTAAAAAAAAAATAATTGTCATAATTTTTCAAAAAATCAACAAAAAAAAAAAACTGACTTACTAATTATCATTGATTTTCTTTGATCCAAACAACCAAACTAACCAGATAAAATATTAAATTTTTGTTTTATTTTAGTGACTAAAAGCCCTCGATGTGCACCCTCGGTCCTCATCTACTTCATCAATATGATGTTATTTAAAGAAAACACAGCATATAAAGGATGCGATGTTTTTATGTACCCGGGTCAAGACATCGTGCAGAAAGTATTGGTCGTTGTTGCTCTGCTCTGCATTCCCTGGCTGTTGCTGGCCAAACCTATTTATGTGGTGCTTAAAAGGCGCAAGCCTCGCACTGGCGAACATGTAAGTCTTAAATCTTTTTTTCCTCTTTGTTTTGCTTACTATTTGGTGAAAGGGAGCTTATCCTTTATAGTTAGTAAAAGAAATTTGTTTGTCTCTTCTAATTTCCTAATTTGATTCATTTATTTTAATCCAAGGTTCATTAACCGTTCATCCTAGATTTTAACTTTTTTTTTTGATGGGAGGAAAAAGAAACAAAATAATGAATAATTGACCTATTAATGCATATATTTCGGATGTTAACCCCCCCCCCCCTCATCTTCACTCCATTAAAATGATCTTATTACAAGACGAAGGACTTTCTTTGCATTATATTCTTAGTCAGACGTTAAACAGTAATATCTTCAATTAATATATGTTATATTTTATAATAATTAACATACGTATATACTAGCTATATAAATGAATAAAGCGTTAATGTGTGCAGGCGACACTTTTTGTTTTCTCCGTTTCTTATCCGATCTTAATTAATATAAATATATGCTCCAAAACGGCATAATAATAAATAAAAATGAATTTAGATTTTATTTAAATTGTGGGCGGAGAGGGTTTCCCTTTTTAATTTCCCTGTTTCGTATTCGTTGTTAATGAAATTCAAAATAATTAAATTATTTTCAAGATAAGTAGAGAAATATGCCTCTTCCCAGATAGCACAGTACGTCTTATGTACGTACATAAGACGTGCTGTGCTATCTGGGTTAAAATAATCGCCCGAGCCAGATATGCAGTGAGTAAAGGGCCCAAAGCCTCCTAGCTGCTTGCCACGACCCTTTGCAGCCGGGTCGTGCAGCTGATATAATATAAATTCTTCATTATTTTGCTTTTTTTATTCTCCCATCCTTCAATTATTTGCACCCATCATTTACTTTTAGTTGTATTGAATTTTAATTTGTTTCATAGATACCTATTTTCCATTTGCTTTACAAATACTAAACTGTTTTCTGTTAAATCATTTAGGGATTTTGCTTTTCATTGATTCATTTCACTTTTTCCAAATTTGGTTGACATTCAAATCAATTTCTCTCTACTAAATAAGGAATGTCAATCTTTTGTAAAGCCCATGACCCGTGGGTCAGAGAGAAGCTTCTCGTGCCTAAATGGCCTTAGATGCCGAAAAAGACATTAAACAAAATTAAAAAAATAAAATCTTTTGGAAAATACGAACCAAAAACTGAAGATTTGAAATCTCGCGGAATCACACGAATTTCTTACCGGACATAATCGGATAGGATATAAAAAGTTTTATAATAATTAGTCTAATTTTATTTATTAATTGCAAAAGATTCTATCATATTTTCGCGCATTTGTATTTTAAACTCTCGGGATCTTATATTTTAAAATTTTACAACTACAAACATGCATTAAATTAAAAAAGGTCTCCAGCCCTTATGGTCGCATGCCAATCGTTGCACTAGAAAAAAGATAAATTTCGCCTAAATTAAAGTGTTTATTTAAAATAAAAACAACATGCCGATTTAAATGAACTTATTGATTTGCATAAGTAAAGGGGGTGTTCAGGAAGTAGATGTTACGCATGTTTTTCCCAATAAGAGGGCGTTGCGTGTCTTAAAAAGTAAACCGAAAAAAACACCTATTACGAAAATTTGCAAATAGATGTCAGAATGGTGGCTAATAATATTTAATGCATTTGGTTGATTTTCATTGATCCTTTAACAATGAATAATTTATAAATGTTATTATATATTATGTTTCTTTTATAAAAGCATATAAATATACCAGGCCAGATATAGGCTTATAGTGCACCGGCTGTTAGACTAGCCTGCCCTCTTTTGCAAGAGTGCTAAACTATTTGACAGATAATTTTCCTTTTAATCGCATACCTTTCCTATTTTATTTGTGCATTTTTATGTATAATAAAAATAATTTTTCATTTTTATTTTAAGCACCGATAAATAGAGATTGTTTATTTATCACCCCACACGTCTTCTTCTCTATTTGGTGGAAGTTTATTTTCTCTCTGTATGAATGTTTCAGTATATATGATCCCGCTTAACTCATGCCCTTTGTATTATCTATTCAGAATAACAAAATTAACATTGATTTCTTATTTTACCTCTTGTTTTCTTAAGTAATAATATTTTCAGTAAATTCTAATTTTTTTTTTTACTACTATTAATAATAATAGATTTTACAAAATGCATGAAATATATAATTTTAAGTGTATCCGCATTTGAAGGATTGGCAAATGAAATTTCAGATTTTTTCGAATAACTAAAAATTTTCTTCTATAAATAGAAAATTTGCTTTAATAACTTATAACAGAGGGATGGTAACTTTTGATTTATTACTTCATAAATCTTTTAAATTATTAATTCTCTCTCAACATTTTCAACATTTAATCTTAAATAGGATAATAATAAAGTTTTCCCTTGTCTCATTCATCAATCAACAAACTACCATCTATTGCAATAGTATTGAGAATAAAGCCCGGCAGTTAGGCAGCCCAAATGGTACACGTTCACTAATATATTAAAAAGATAAATTTTTATGGTAATAAAGGCCGATCGCCCTATTGTCTGCTTTGAAAAAGATATTTCTTAGACAGACCAGCTGCCATTTGGGCTGCCTAACTTCCGGGCTTTATTCTCAATACTATTGCAATAGATGGTACATATATAACTCTAAATTTTATTATACTACAACTGAGATTTGATTTTGTTTATTTTTTGGTCTCCTCAAAATTCACATCAAATTGCTCCTTTTTATTAGATTATATTATATATTCGGTTTGTTTCGAAGTTGTTTCAGACAAATTATTTTTCCTTAATATCTCTTACAAGTAGAATACTTCTAGTACTAAGAAAGTTAATCAGATAACAAATTTAGAGGACAGACGGTCAGACGTACAGACGGGCACTTAGTAATTAACAAATATTTATTATTATTCTTATTTAAATTTTTTATTCGGTAGATGTTTTCCAGAAATTTCAAAGATCCGGATCTTGTTTGTAATTTTCAATTCCATATAGAGTATTTTCAATTTTGAATATCTTTAATCTTAGTTTCCGGTTTTTTTTTTTTTTATTATCACTAATGAAGGTAATCATAAATCAATCATTTTTTTGACCAACACTGAAGAGAAAATACGAAAACCCCGCAAGAGATAATTAGAAAATAATAAAAGAATGAGTTTTCACTAAAGATTTCACCATTTATTTTTTCTATCATTTTATTTACCCCCGTAAATTAAAATTTGAAGTTTAAACCCCTTAGATTCTGAACGCTAATCAGATCAGACTAAATGGATTCATTTGATGCAGAAAGAAAACCCTAATAGAAAAAAAAAAATCCTGAGTAATTAACTCCAAAATTGTTTTTTCTCGAAAAACCTCATTTTTTAGGCAAAAAAATATCGAAAAAACCCTACTTGCAACACATACGACTTGACCATAAAAGCATATTAAATCTAAATATAGTTTAGAAAGATGTTCAATACCCCGACTTTTTTCTTTTATTTGATATGACCATTTTACCCAGAGACACTCCGGGATTTCGTCTTTCGAAATTTTAAACCCCTGTAGATTCTGAACGCTAATCAATCAGACTAAATGGGAGTCATTTGGTCAGAAGAAAACCTCTAATAGAATAAATAAAAAAATCCCGATAATTAACTCCAAAATTTTTTTTTCTCGAAAACCCATTTTTTACAAAAAATATCGAAAAAACCCTACTTCAACCCTAGCTAATTGACCATAAAACCATAAATCTAAATATAGTTTTAGAAAGAGTCAATACCCCCAGCTTTTTTTCTTTTTTTTGAAGAGCATTTTACCCAGAACACTCGCGGGATTTGTTTTTCGAAATTTTAAACCCCTTAGATTCTGAACGCTAATCAGATCGACTAACTGGATCATTTACAGAAAGAAAACCTCTAATAGAATAAATAAAAAATCCCGATACTTAACTCCAAAATTAATTTTTTTCGAAAAACCCATTTTTAACAAGTCCCTTGAAGCACACCGCATATTGTTTCAAAAAAGTTTAACAGTTTATTAAAACAAACACAAAAAAAAAACAACTTTCCTCTTTAATTCAAAAAAAAACCAAATACCACCAAATTTTTTTAATTTTTTTCGGCATCTATCATTTTTCTATTTTTCTAAACTGGTTCCGAATATAATTGAGCTAGCAACAGGAAGCGAACCCCTGACCCCTAGGACAAGACACTAGTATTTCTCTGTGCCAGGGGCAAAAAATAATTTATTTCAATCTCCACATATTCTTCCCAAAATCAAGAACATGAGGGGCAGGTGCAGCCAAATATAAAAAGCATCCGATTTTTTACAATCCAGTGAGACGTTTCGGGTTAATTTTATTACCCGAAACTTTGGATTGTAAAAAGCTTTTTATTTTTGGCTTCACCTGCTCCTTCTCCTGATTATAAAAATACAGCCATTGACTTCATTGATTCAAGAAGAACTTATAGGAACCATAATTGATAGAGACCTAGTTGTATTCCCCTTCTTATTAACATGCTTCTCTTCTTGCTTTATCAAGGTAACATCATTGAAGTAAAAAAATTCATAGCGTTCTTTCTTGAACAATTCACTTTTTTTAATTTGCTGTAAACAAAATACAATAGTTTCCTTAAGGAAGGACCTCTTCCTATGCTGCGGCGTAACTAGCCTTTGAGGGCGGAGGGGGCAAAGCTCAACAAGGGCGCCTTTTGTTTGTTTTAATATAATTTAAAAGAAAACTATCAATTTTTTGGACAATTTATGGAAAGAATATGATAAAATCACCGTTCCTGGGATATATCTTAGATGCCCTAGGGCGCCTATGTCGGTATCGAGGGAGGCCAAAGGCTCGATGCGCCTGAGGCGAGTGCCCCCCTTCGCCCCCACCTAGTTACGCTACTGTTCCCATGTTATCAATTAAGGAAATGGAGAAAAAATTTGACTTAAAATTTATTATAATAAATTTTTAGTTGCACGATGTTTGCCAATCTGTGTTCCGTGTCGTCCCGTGTGCGTCGTGTGTCTGACCAATTTGTCTCTGTCTTTTCTCCCCGGCCCTTCCCCGCCTGGCCTGAGCAGGAGATGTTGGTTTGCCAGGCGCCATCTGCGTCCTCTGGTGATGGCGCCGGGAACGGGGCCGTCAGCATCGAGATGAATGAAACATCGCCTTCCTCGGGGGAATCGGCATCACCGGCCGGAGGTCATGGTGGTGGCCATGGGGGTCATGAAAACGAAGCCCTCGGAGAAATGCTCATCTACCAGGCAATCCATACTATTGAATATGTACTCAGCACGGTCTCGCACACTGCCTCCTATCTGCGTCTATGGGCGCTCTCGCTTGCCCACTCTCGTAAGTCGTTCTCAATTGACATATGTAACCGTCCACATGAAAAGGTACCAACCATGGGCGTCCGCAGGGGGGCAACCAGGCACTTGCCCCCCTGGAAAATTAAATGATACAAAAAATGTATAAAACAAAAAAAATACAAAAAAACCTTTCACAGTATACATCCACCTTGCCGCGGTGAGAAAGCTTTAAATACTAAGAGATGTATAACATTATTAATATCAAAATACGTTTTTTTTAACTTATCTGGAAGTGACTTGCCCCCCCTGCAAAAAATCCTTGCCCCCCTGCAAAAAATCCTGCGGACGCCCTTGGTACCAACCAAATCTTCATCGGGGTCAAAAGTGAGTTCTTATGCTTTCTGTACAGAACACATCCTGCTGAGCAAGCCGGTATTTTTAGAATTTTTTTTTATCATTTTTTGTTTGGAAGATATGAATTTTTAAAATTTTGGTGATGAAAAACCTAGTTTTGAGAAAAATGAGTTTAAAGTTTGTTTGATCCCTTTTCTCTTATCTTGTCTTGTTTTTTTCAAATACATCGATTCTTATGAATCGAATATTTCATTATATAAGATGAACAACTAGAGAATCGGAATCAGTAATAAAAAAAACAATTTTTTTAAACTTTTTTAGTAATTCGGCTCGCCTGAAAATTTAGCCCAGAGAAGATTTGGTACCTTTTCATGTAGACGGTCACATTTAAAGAATCCTATTTAGAAAACACTATAGTTTCGTTTCTGAGGGTGGGTAATTTGTTAATTTTGTTATAATTATTAAGAAGTTTGACGTAATAGGCATCTTTTCTGGAGGTGAGTGGGCCTCCAAATACAGACTGCGCTGCTAGTATATTAATGGAATCCAAGTAATCAATTGTTGTTTTATGTTACTAAATTTTAGCACGCGGTATACAAAATAAAATAATGAAAATATTAATAAAAAATAAGTAACGAATCTTAGTGTTTTGAAATATTTTCCGTTTCTATTTTATTTGTCGAAACATATTTTTGGTTTTTGACTAAAAATCTTTTACACTGCTTTCTTTAACAAACTGTATTTTACAACCTATAATAGAAGGGTTGAATAAAAATTTTATATTGTACGAAGGCAGGTTAATAAGTCCCTGACTTTTTGAATGAAACACAGATTTTTGGATAAAAAATTATTTTATTTTTCAATGTAACATTAGAGACTATAGTCTCCTTTGAGCTCTATATACTTTGTCCAACGTTTCTCCAATTTTTTTATCCCTTCCGAAAATAAGATTTGTCGAGGACATCCAAATAGGTATTTGTTTGTGAGATGATTCCATCGTTGGAGTCAAATCTCTTTTCAGGTTTTGAAACAAGAAATAGTCACTCGGGGGCTAAATCCGGCAAATAGGGCGGATGAGGGAGCAATTGGTATCCCAATTCATGGATTTTTGCCATGGAAATTGCACATGTGTACACTCTTGCATTGTCCTGCATTGTCTTCTCAAATCACGAGGTAGTCTGCTATTAATGGATGACAAACAAAAACTAAAAGACCCAGCTGGTTCAAATTTCGACAGGAGTCAGCTGATAGTTGCCTGCTGACAGGAGCAGTGTTGCCATTTCAGTTAAGAGGGAGGAAATTAAAAAAGTCACTTATTGACCTGGCTGAAAAATGATTAAAAATAAAAAAGTCCCAATTTTTAATTTCCATTTTATTCCTTTATAATTACAATTTCAAATTAGAATAGTATTCTAGGCTCTTAGAAGATTCTAAGATCCTTATGTTCATATTTGCAGAATTGTCCGAGGTGTTATGGAACCAGCTCTTCCACATCGGACTCTCCTTTCCGGGTTATGGAGGAAGCGCCATGATCTTCGTTTTGTTTGCCGTTTGGGCCTTCTTCACGGTGGCTATCCTTGTCATGATGGAAGGTCTCTCCGCATTTCTTCATACGCTTCGGCTCCATTGGTGAGTTTTTCCTTCTCTATCGGTGGCGTAACCAGGATTTACTTCTGGGGAGGGAAGAGGGGAAAGTAATGAATATTATAACTCTCTTGAAGGTGATTAGGCAGGATTATTCGGTATTTTTATGCCGGAAAATATCATTAAGTCATGCCTTCTAGTCTGTTTTTCGCTCTCCTGAAGAGTGCAGGGGAGTTAAGTATTATAAATTTTTTTTCAAATCAAATAAATATGGTGCTCTTTATGCGTCTTTTCCTCCACCACAAAAAATGTATTGGACAGTGCTGGTCTCGTTTTAGAAGAACCCTAAATTTCTTAGTGTTTAAGTGTCGAGTCACGAAAAACTGTTTATAGCCGATTCAAAAGCTGGTTACTCTAGGCGGCAAGAGATGGCGTTAGTTCTGCCCATAGGAAAACAAGCATTTTAATCCATTTCATTGGTAATGTTCCAGCAAATTAATTAAAGGCAAAAAATTAATTCTTTTTTAATACAATGATTACTAATTTAATTGTCTAAAAGATATAGTCCGATTTTTTATTTAATGTGATTAAAAAAATGGAGACTATAAGTTGTAGCCGCTGGAACCTTTCAAAATCAGCACCCCGAGACGGTTTGCCGTCAATCAAGGTTCTAATATGAACTAATTTATGCAAGAGACATTTCAGAAGACTCCGAAAGAGGCATGGAGCACTTTATTTCAAAACAATACTTTCCCCATACTATTGTTACATATGAGGCCACGAAATTATCAAAAGAGAAATTGCACGAGGACAAAAAGCAAACTATTTATTTGAAAACTAAAAAACATTACAAAAACACCAAAATCATATAAACAATCAACAATCCTATCAGAACAGGGTTGCCATATCGACATTTCTCCTTTTGACTTCATAACACTACCCCCTTCTTAAGGCAGTTCATGCTGAACTGACATACCCGTATTCACAGTCGTTCCCCGAGGAAGAAAGAATCCCTATATCTATACATTTATATAGGCATAAGGATTCCTTGTTCCCCAAGCAATGACCACGAATACGGGTATAAGTATATCTCCCATGGCGGTCCAGGACCTTCCCATAGGCTTAGTATATTTGGAGATTTCCCTATCATACGTCCAGGATTTTTAACGAAAACTTGATCTTCTCTAAAGGCAGATTTTACATTTTTCTTAATCATCTCCTTCTCAGCAGTGGTTTTCATTACAAAAGATGAGATTGTAGCTGTCCTGGTTAACTTCTTATTCATAGCCGATGTCATTATGATCATATCCACCATCACGTCTGTTCCAGTCGACGCCGCCATCGTGATGTTCATCCCATCTAGCGGCACCTCCTCCGCATCTTTCATTACAGTCGTCACCGCCATATCAGCCACAATCACCACCTGCACCGTACCTTCCATTCCAGACATCATTGCTGCTTTCTCACCAATCGCCGCCCCTGCTTCTTCCATCATTTTAACCCCGTTCGCCTTCACTTCCTTTTCATCTCGTACTTTCATAACGAACTGATTCATCCTCTCAGGCTGTACGGTCAACGAAGCAACCATGTGAATTCTCTCCAAAGCTCCATAACCAAGAACAGTACATACCCGAGTAGGTTTTTCGATCTCGTTGCCGCCGCCGCCCTCTCTCTCGCCAGATTCTCCTGGTTTTCCTCTCACCTTTCGGCTCCGCCGTTCTCTTCATTACCAGATCCTCCTGGATCACCAATTTCACATTCGCGACTACCGTCGCCAAGACCAACACATTCAGATCCTCCTGGATCACCACGACCACCATCGCCAAGACCAACACATTCAGATCCTCCTGGATCTTCACGACCACCAATTTCAGTTTTCTTTTCGGTTTGCTTTACGTCGATGTAATCTTTTCTGACCTGATACTTCATTTGAAGGCAGCATTCATCGACGGGATCATAATCCTCCAATTCAACAATACTCCTGTCGAGCTTGACGGAAATTTCATCCTGTCCTCTTTTTAGATTTCTTAAAAGTTCAAGAATTCTTTTAATTTGTGCCATATTCCTCTTCAAAATGATCCCACTTCTGACACCAAATGTTACATATGAGGCCACGAAATTATCAAAAGAGAAATTGCACGAGGACAAAAAGCAAACTATTTATTTGAAAACTAAAAAACATTACAAAAACACCAAAATCATATAAACAATCAACAATCCTATCCAGTGGCGGTCCCAGGATTTTGTCAAGGGGGGGGCCCAATTTTTTTTTTTTTTTTTTTTGTTATTCAATAAGCTCTTTTTCGGCAGTGAAGGCTATTTAGACCTATTCTATATATTTATTTCCCCTGGATTGGTAGCCAATGGCCTAAAATTTATGATGTAAGGGAAGGTGAAGAATAGGATGGCGCAAAAAACCGACTAATTTTTTTTCAATCTCGTATGACAATATTTTAGTATATCATTTTAAGAGACCTCTCCAAAGATGAGCTCAAAAATTTTTTTTAAGAGTCGTTCAAAATTTTAAAAAATTTCCAAATTCGTCAAAAATTTTTTTTCTTTTTAATTTTTTTCTCGTTATGGTCGTAATTTTATAGTCGAAAAAAAATAAGTTTCTCAAATTTTCAACCCAAAATATTAATTTTTAAAGGTCCCTCAAATTTTTTTTTAGTTTGTCTGCATTTCTTTCGATGTTTTCAAGCGACCTTTAAATATTCATATTAAAGATTTAATAAATTCTTATTTTCTTTTAATTAGTGAGATATTTGAGAAAATATAATCAATCGTACCTTAATTTGCAAATTAGCAAGTTATTAATTAATTATATTTTCAGTCTTTTAATCTTGGCCAGTGCTGTCGTTTCGGGCCCATTTGCCACAAAATAAAAATACAGCCCATGCACCTACGGCAATTCTCATATACATCTAATGGTATATGCAAATTTTATCATTTATTTTTGTATGAACCAAAATGCATCTATCTAAGAAACATTAACAGTTTATCGTCCTGAGGATGGGATCGTTATGATTCCGAAACGTCGACAATAATTAAATAAAGTTTTTTTATCTCTTGCTGGCTGTCTACATCTATCTAATCCCAATAATTATACTTTCAGTATTCTGTTTTTTTTTTGTTCATCTCGTGGTGTATTTTTGTCGATTATCTTACTAATTAAAAGAAAACATTTATTAAATATTTAATATGAATCAAATAAAAATAAATTTTGAGCGACCTTTAAAAATTAACCCTTTGCACTCGTATGTCGCCATAAAGGCGACATTATATATTTTACCTTTGCACTCGTATGTCGCTATTTAGGCTACATCCTATTTTTTTTGTAGTCAAATTAAAGCCAAATAATATCATAATATTCATTAAAAACTGTCTGGGATCCGAACCCCGACCCTTGGACAGTGGCGTACCGAGGGGGGGCGGTCCGCCCCAGGCCCCGAGCCGGTATAGGCCCCCATATATTTATAAAAAAAAAATTTAATGAAAATTTCCCTTTGAAAAGCCCCAGGGCTCTCAGGGCTCAAGTAAAAATGGGAAAATTTAGATAAAAAAAAGAAAATTTAATGAAAATTTCTCTTGAGAGGCCCCGGGGCCCTTGGGGCTCAAGTAAAAATGGGAAAATTTAGATAAAAAAAAACAAAATTTAATGAAAATTTCCCTTTGAAAGGCCCGGGGCCCTTGGGGCTCAAGTAAAAATGCAAAAATTTAGATTAAAAAAAAAAACAAAATTTAATGAAAATTTCCCTTTGAAAGGCCCGGGGCCCTTGGGGTTCAAGTAAAAATGCAAAAATTTAGATTAAAAAAAAAAACAAAATTTAATGAAAATTTCCCTTTGAAAGGCCCGGGGCCCTCAGGGCTCAAGTAAAAATGGGAAAATTTAGATAAAAAAAACAAAATTTAATAAAAATTTCCCTTTGAGAGGCCCCGGGGCCCTTGGGGCTCAAGTAAAAACAAAATTTAATAAAAATTTCCCTTTGAGAGGCCCCGAGGCCCTTGGGGCTCAAGTAAAAACAAAATTTAATAAAAATTTCCCTTTGAGAGGCCCCGGGGTTCTTGGGGTTCAAGGATATACGGTATTTTAAAAATATTTTTGTGTATGGAGGAGAGGGATATTTAAAGATGACCACCCCCCAAAAAAAAAATTCAATATAAGGCCCCCTCTTCTAGTTCCGCCCCAGGCCCCCAACTGCCTCGGTACGCCTCTGCCCTTGGAATACAAGGCTAACACCCTAGGTAGGGGGTATGGAAAAATTTTTGAAAATCAGACATTGAATTTTGTGTTTTTAGCTATCCTGAGACGTGAAAAATTTATAATTTTTTTGTTTAGTTTTAAAATATTAAATAAAACTTTTGAATTTTTGTTGACCAATGGGGGGGCCCGGGCCCCTCTGGGCCCCCCGGGACCCTAGTGATCCTATCAGAACAGGGTTGCCATATCGACATTTCTCCTTTGACTTCATAACACTATTATATGTAAGAAAAAGAGAAAGTAAAACTTATTTAATTTATTTAAATTTAGAAAGAAGATAACAAACTACATTATAATATTAATTTGATTTTAGGGTGGAGTTTATGAGCAAATTCTACGATGGGCTTGGCTACGCATTTCAGCCCTTCTCCTTCAAGAGCATCCTCGAAAGCGAAGAAGGGGTCGTCGAAGAATAAATTTGAGAAAGACACAAGTCCAGTATTAGCAAAATAAAAATAAAAATCCTACCGATATACAGGGCACCTAAAAGAATCATAAAAATGAAAGATATATATTTATAAATCATTATTTAAAACTAATTGATATTTAATAATATTTTCCTCTAGATAGAAACGGAGATAAATCGGATAATATTTTCAATCCATATTCTGTTGTCTCCCGGGTCCAAGAAAACAAGAAAAAAAATTAAGCAAAATGATCAAACACTTTTTTTGCTCGGTTATCAACTTGAATACTCAAGAAGACGCTAAAAAATAATAATTAAAAGAAAGTAGAAAACCAGCTTTAGCTTGGGTAACTCTGGTTTCCATTCTCGAGTCGTGGGTACCAGAGTTATTATTTATGTAGATAAAGATTTAATTCAAATATATTTTTTTAAAGACTATTTAGAGGAAATTATTAAAATAAGTAAAACTTAATGAACGCTCCTTAAAATCATCAAAATTAAGAACGTATCTTTTTTTTAATGAATTCATATATCTATTAAACATTCAATGCCTTAATTAAGAAAATCGAAGATGTTTTCATTTAAAGTAAATTGGAGAGAGATTAAATAAATTCATTTTCCTATTTTTTTCATTCTATTGCAATATTTATAAAATATTTAATATCTTAAATTTTAAAACCGTACAAAACTAAAATAGTTTATCCATTTTTTAAATTTTATTTTTATTTTATGTAAAGATCTATTACTAAATTTGTATATATTTTTATTTCTATAAATTCGCAATTTTTATTTTTTATTCTTAAACAAAAAAATATTTTTATAAACACATTCTGTTGGCCTAATTCAAATTTCTAAACTTGTTAAATAGCGCATTATACTTCATCACACTTTTTTATATTAAGCTTAATAATCGATAAACTTTCTGTATATCAGTGGTGTTCAAATCATAATAGTATATTTGTTATATAACATATATATATTTCAAGACATATTTTATTAAAGATGAGATTTGTAATTATTATTATTATTATTATTATTAATAAATTCTTGATCATGTTGTAAATAAATAAAAATGTTGTTCACTTTTTTTTTGATATAATTTTTATTTTACTATTAAATTAGCCAAAATTTCAAGTGCCTTTAGTTCTCTTGAAAAACTTTTGCGGAAGGGTTTCAAAAAATGAGAAAAAAAAATAACTGGATCTGGGGTCTTTAAATAATAATAAGAGAATTCTTTACATTGTCAAGACAAAAATAAAAAAAATATAATCATCGAGCGGGGGTCTTCGATGTCGGAAAAGATCTTAAATAAAATTTAAAAAACAATCCAATTATGAATATTTTACATATAATATTATATGGTTTTCGAATGGGGGGGGGGGCGCTAAAAAGATATTGTGCCCCGGGCGCGAGTTAAGCTCGCTACGCCACTGCCGACGAGAAAGGAAATTCAAAAAAAAAAAATCATTTATGACTAGAATGAGTCACCCCCCCCCCCCCCCCCCCCCCTTATATTTTTTATTATTTATATATAAAAAAAATTTTCAAAAATGCCAGATGATTGACAGAACTAAATTTAAACCGAAAATCAACCGGCTAATCTTTACCACCCCTCCAAGCAGAGTTGGGTTTTATACCCCCACGATTTTGCAGTTTTATACAAAAATTGCGGATAAAACTTGTATAAAACGTATAAAATGTATAAAACTTGTATAAAACGTATAATATGTATAAAACTCGAATGCGCATGCGCAAATCCGACGAGAAAGGAAATTCAAAAAAAAATAATAATTTATGACTAGAATGAGTCCTATTTTTTATTATTTATATATAAAAACAAATTTTCAAAAATGCCAGGCGGCAAATGATTGACAGATCTAAATTAAACTTAATAAAAGATGATTTGGGTTTTGCTGTGGTTTGTTTGCAAAATTTTTAACTTTTTGACCACAGAATGAATAACCGAAGCGTTTTTTGTTAATGATAACAATATATATATACTCTGTGATAACAACTATAAAGTCTAAATTCTAATATGTTGAATATATTCCTCTATTTCTGACGTGCAAATGATGAAAGGTAACTTAATTAAAGTTAAAATTAATTAAAACGTCAGATGTTTATTTTTATAATAATTATTTAATCTCTTTATTTATTATTATAAAAATTAAATATCTGACGTTTTAATTAATTATAAACCTTAATTAACTTACCTTTCATTTCTAAATTATAAACTCAATTCAATTGAGATTCATACAGGATCTACTCATAAATTGAGTTTGTCACAGATGTAACAACCTTTATAAGCTTACAATTGGCCCCCGAGTTTGGCGTAGTCGGTAGCGTGCCTACCTCCTATACCAAACGTCGCGGGTTCGGACCCAGGCAGTCTGATGAAAATTTTCGTTAATTTTCTTTTTCTTCTGTGATTATTTCAAAAACTATTCAGTTTTCGAAAAAATGTCAAAGAATAAAAACTTTTTAAAAAAGAGTAATTTATCATAATATAACAAAAAAATTGAAAATTTCAAAATTTTTGAAAAAACTTTTTAAGTAAAGTACTACTTCCAAGTGACGTATTTACTCCAAAAGTTGATAGAAATCTACAATTTTAGTGTAAGGAGCATATACCAAATTTCATCTATCTAGCTGCTTTGGTTTTTAAGCAATCGTGTTCACACACACACCCAGACGTAATTCCAAAAGAATATACGAGAAAGTCTCGGGGAAGTCATTCCCCATATTTTTATTTTCAGAATTCGTTCCCAGAGGCTTCTTGTCGTTAATCCAGATGACTCACCGTTATTTCTTTCCATTTGCCATTTGGTGAGTTTATATTTTTCAAATAGCATATAAAATTTGACTTCTAATTTTATCAAACCATTTAATGAAAAGTAGAAACAGCGCGAGAGTATAATAAGTTGATTGGAGAAATCAGAAATCAAGCATTTAAATTTGAAGACAAATTTTTTTTACTAAATTCTGACCAAATGAATTGACAGCTGTAGGTTCGATTTCCATATTTAATTTTTGAATTTCATTTTTCAATTATTTTATTAACATTTTGATTATATTATTCACTAAATAAAGAAAGCAAACAACATCGTCAATGCAATAAAACATTAAAAAATATGAAATAAAAGTTTTACAAGCTACAAGTTTTTTCCGGGGTGGTTGGTTCTTTTACATTTCATACATCGGCGTAGTTTTATCCATGATAGTTTTATACATGTTTAGCCAAAACTGCATTATATTATAATATGCCGGGATAAAAACATGCCAACTCTGGGTGTCAAGCAGTCGGGCAAGTGTTTGGAATATATGTTTGTTCCGGAAGAGATCATTGCTTAAATTAAATATATATGAATATAAATCACGGATCGTGAAAGGTGAGTCGAAAGAGACTAAAACGATTAGAATTCAAACTTGTCAACCTAAAAATCAGCTTGGGGGACAAGCAGTTAGCGAGGCCACGTGAAGCCAACATTATAAAATGTCAGGGAAAATCCCAGCCCCAGAGTTAATGAAAACTAGTAACAAAGCCATGGTAGCAATCTATCAACAAAACTACCTTGTACCAGGGCTTTAATGTCACTCCCTACCTCCTGCAGGGAATCGCTTCCCTATGGGCGAGTCCGGGGCGAGTGTAAAGCCCTCTTTCACGGAGCTAGTTTTTTGTTGATAGATTGCCACCAGATTTTACTACTAGTTTTTCAAGCGCGCTCCTGAGCAGGGGGGACAGCTCTGCTGGGGAATTCTTATGCGAGTTTTGCATCTCCCATTTCTTAAGATGGCTCTGCTGTCCTGGTTTTTTATTTTCATATTCTAACGCTAGATGGCTCTAAGGTATCATTAGATTTATGTTTGATCTTTACTCCATAAGGTGTCAGGTCGTTCGCTCGCTATACTAAACTAAGTATTTGAAATCATTTGTGAACCTACACAGAACAAAATTAAAATAAAATTTGTTAAGACAGATTTAACATATTTTTAACATGCTATTTTTACTTCTCAAGTCTATTATAGTCATTTTAGTCAAGCTATTTATTTCTCTTCATAATGGTAAGCAACAATTAATTAATTAATCCGCTAATCCTTGACCCGCATCGCAGATTATTTAGAAAAATCATGATTTTTTATATGACTGGGTTTTAATAATGGTAAGCAAACAATATAAATAAGAGCATGACCTAATGGCATACAAACTGGAATAAATGCAAAAAATTAGTAAAAGGAGGGTGGCCAATTATAATTGATCATATATAATTTTCTTTAAAAAAATAAAAATATAAATTGTCAAAGGGTAAGAACTTTTGCCACATTGCCAGTCATCGCCATGGACTATAGAGATTTAGACATTTTTGTTTTGGAGAAAATACTACTGATAGAAATATTATTTGAACAAGCTAAATTTTTCGCGTTGCAAATGATATCAGATATTCCACTGTGCAAAATGTAAATCATTAAATAATAAATAACATAAGATATATTATTAAAAATATAATATTTAATTAAATCAATATAAATTGCAAAATCGTATCGTATTATCGTAAAAGAGCTTTAATGAAAAAATTAATGGTGTACCCATATGCTAGTTAAGTAGCATAAAAAAAGATATGAATTCCCACAACATCAAATCGCAATGAGGTTAAGGCGTCACCCAAAGTTGAAATTTGACATATGCGGAGTAACTATAAATGGCTCAAGTTCAAACTTCACATAGAATCAAATTTTTTTTCTTCCCTCGTACTATTTAGCGGGAAAAGTTCATAGATGGAGTTAAAAGTCACACAGTGATTTCTAACGTGGAGGTGTCCCATCTTTATATATGT
>JAKCPI010002002.1:0-12540 GCA_023213315.1 Euborellia annulipes | reverse complement strand
TTCATTTTTTAAGATTTTATTCAAGTTCCCTGGGACTCGAGTCAAAGACGTTAAGAAATTCTATTTTTTTTTTTTTTTTATTAAACTGAAAATTAAAAACGTTGATTTACCTCTTTTATGTAGCTGCATTTCCATATGATTTAACCATCTCTCGTGATGCCGAATTCCCTATCAGGTGATCCGGGAACAAAAATTTTAATTATTTGTCATTTCTATTAAAATATTAAATATATTTGCTGTATCATAATTTTAATTAATGAAAGGTATTAGAAAATCATACTGTATGAGTTATGAATTGAATAATGAAATTTTTTGATACAATAAAAAATTTGGCTTTATTTTAATTAAAAAATAAAATTGGTACCCAAAATTTGTCATTTTTTTGATTCTTGGATCATTTTTCTTGTTATATATACATAAGAGCTACTAATTATTAAAATTATTAGAAAAATACATTTAACTCACCAGATGGAAACGCGATGGATTTTATGAGGTACTTCCATCTCCCTTCAAAGTAACCCGCCCCACACCTCTCGGCAGGTTCCGAGTTAGCCAAGTCGGAGACATCCTCATTTTTAAGGCACTTTGTGTCTATGGGGTGAGACTTTCTGCCACTTTCCTACTCAAAGAGGAGACTTCGGTTGGATTATTTGCGGCAAGCTGGTTTCGAACTCCCCTGTAAAAAATAAAAAATATTATTTTTTCTTATTAAATATGATTCATGTGTTTGTGTGTAGAAAAAAAGAGTTTACAAAAATATAAAAAATAATATTGATAAACGATTTTTTTACACTTATTTTTAAGGAAAAAATATTAATGATATTAAAGATGGACACCCGAGCGTTTACATCCTCTGCTTTCCAGTTTTTAGGCAAAGCATGGGCGTAGCCAGACTTCTTGTTAGGGGGGGGGCCAACCCCCTCGTAGGGCGAGAGGGG
The DNA here is from genome assembly GCA_023213315.1 of Euborellia annulipes. Lineage (NCBI taxonomy): Eukaryota > Metazoa > Arthropoda > Insecta > Dermaptera > Anisolabididae > Euborellia > Euborellia annulipes. Next base: position 11,602 of record JAKCPI010002002.1, on the reverse strand, counting down.
GTTTGCAATTAATATATAGCCTACATAGATTATTAATTATTTATTTAAATTAAAAAAAAAATTAAATTAATGTAGTGGATTGGGGTGTTAAAAAAAAATTCCCAATGGGAAAAATATATATTTGCTTGTTTTTTTTTATTTTTAGGACCAGCCAGGGGGGGGGGCAACGGCCTCCCCCTGGCTACGCCCATGAGGCAAAGGATAATTTTATAAATATTTAAATAAAACTAAAATGTTAACCCAAGTGAAATATGCATAAGCATAAATACCTTTTAATTGTGGAGAGAGTAGGTGTGTGTGACGTTTTATTCACACTAATAGAATCGCACTCGAAGAGAGGCACTTTGCAGAGAGATGAGTTCAATCGACTGGCCCCTTGACGCAGATGCATTTGCTCTCTTCTGAAACAAAGAAATATTTTTTTACTTTCTCTTACCTATGTATATATGTAATATATATATAGAGAGAAAGTATTGGATTCATGTCAAAAATTCGATGTCGAGATTTTGATGGATCTTCACGTTTTGAGGTCCCCTGAATCCAAAAAAGTGGTTTTCGCGACATGGTCTGTCTGTCTGTGTCTGTCTGTCTGTCTGTCTGTCTGTGAACAAAATATCTCAAGAACGAGAAGAGCTAGGAAGTTGAAATTTTATATTTAAGTTAGGCACCCCCATGGGACGTGACACGAAGCTTTTGGACAAAATCGGCCAAAGAGTACTAGTACTTTACTGATGCACTTTTTCAGTTTTTTTCGATTTTCTCAAAATTCGCTCCAACGATTTTTTTTAAAATTCATATATCAACTATTTTTTAGTTGCTCTTTAAAATGTATATTCTCATTTTGTGATTGAAATCTTCTGAAGACCACTTTACTCTTGTTCTCCATAGAAAAGATAGGAGAAATGGTTGCCATGGTAACAAAATATAAACATTTTGCCATACTTATAAATTTTACATCTTGAAAATCGAATATACCATACTGTCGGAAACTAAATACATGTCGACACAAAAAATCTGGTGAGACAAGCACAGTACACAACTTTCGATTACCGAAGGTAAGAGAAAGTTGTGTGCTGTGCGCCAGTCACACCAGATTTTTTTTTTTTTAAATCATTTTCTATCATCATATATTAAGTATTCAATAAAGATTATTTTATTAAATAATTGTTTTATTTTCCCGTAATCCTTTCCTTTCTCATGTTTAAATATAAAAGTATATTAGTATGTTTTTTGAGTATTTAGCTTAGCTTCAAATGGGGAATTAATACAATTTTAATTATAATTTTTATCTCAATTCATTCAGATAATGGAATATTTGAAAATAATTTTTTTTAATTAAGTACTTGATTTGTTTCTAATTTCATTTTATTAAAAAAAAATTGAGTCATTTTTATGGAAAATTTTATAGAAAATAGATAAATATATATTCAAGTAATTTGCCCCATCCAACCCTCTCGACATATTTAAGTAATTGATAAGGGGTGAAGAATGGAGAAGTTTTTTTAGAAAAATTAAGATATTTTGAAATAGTTTTTTCTTTAAATTAAATGACAAAGAATTTTATATAATTTATTTCATAAATGGCTATTTTAACCCATCTCCAAAAAAAAATCACTCCTTAATATTTGTGATATGAACTAATAAATTGAAAAAATTGGATAGTCTGGACTTACTAGGTACAGAGAGACTGGAAGTGTATTGAGATGGGGTCCTCAAACGACAAGGTCGGTGAGTCAACTTCTAGCGATAGTCGGCCCTGTAAAAATAAAAATTATTATTTTTTCTTATTAAATATGATTCGTGTGTTTGTGTGAGAAAAAAAAAGAGTTTACAAAAAAAAATAAAAAATAATATTAATTGAGTACTTTTCAATAATATTAATAAACGATTTTTGACGTGACAACGTCTTACAAATCATGTGTCTATAGTGGCATGTTAGAGGGGCATGCACGAAAAGTTTATTGGCTTGAATAACTCCTCTGTCTTAAGAGGTATAATTATGGGAAATATACGGTTAGAAAGAATGAGTTTTCAGCTAAAGATTTCACCATTTATTTTTTTCCTATCGTTTTATTTTACCGCGCTGCGGTAAATTCTAATTTGAAAGTTTAAACTCCTGTAGATTCTGAACGGCTAATCAGATCAGACTAAATGGGATGTCATTTAGTGCAGAAAGAAAACCTCTAATAGAATAAATAAAAAAATCCCGAGTAATTAACTCAAAAATTGGTTTTTTCTCGAAAAACCTCATTTTTTAGACAAAAAAATATCGAAAAATAGCCCTACTTGTGCAACGCATAGCGACTTGACCATAAAAGCTACATTAAATCTAAATATAGTTTTAGAAAGAGTGGTTCAATACCCAGAGGTTATTTTTTCATTTTTTTGATATGACGTCATTTTACCGCATGAGAGCACTCGGCGGGATTTCGTTTTTCGAAATTTTAAACCCCTGTAGATTCCGAACGGCTAATCAGATCAGACTAAATGGGATGTCATTTGGTGCAGAAAGATAACCTCTAATAGAATAAATAAAAAAATCCCGAGTAATTAACTCAAAAATTGGTTTTTTTTCTCGAAAAACCTCATTTTTAAGCATATGTCGCCCTTAATGGATAAAAGTTTGGCCACACCTGTCATATATTGTTTCAATGAAAATGTTTGAACATGTTTATTTATGAAAACAAACTACTAGTAAAAAAAAAAAAACAAAAACAATACTTTCTCTCTTTATATTTCAATATAGGTAAGAGAAAAAAATTTTTTTGAAGTCAAGCAAAAGACGTTGTCACGTTAAAAAGCCACCGGCTGTGTAGAAGACACAGCCAACACCTATTTTTTTTTACACTAATTTTTAAGGAAAAATATTAATGATATTAAAATGAGAAGGAAAAATGTGAACCCGATTACACCCTATATAAACACAATATAAGAGAAGCTAAACACTTTTCAGGGATTCTTTCAAACGAACGGACTCCAGGATCAACAAGAAAACAACTGACTGACGACTCGATTTCAATTGTTGATAACAATGTGAAATCTTTAATAAATTTTGGTGGAACAATTTTTTTCTTAAAGTTCACTCTTTTAGCTTTAAAATGGTAAAAAAAGTTTTTTTCTAGCTCAAATAGAACCAGAGTTATGAATTTTTAAAAGTGAGCGTCTAAGCAGAAAATCATCAAATTTTCACATTTTCGACCTGCGATATTTCCCAAAATATTAAAGAAAAAGAAAATCCTCGCGGATGGCTATCTTTTTTTCGTTATAGAACACGTAAAAAAAATTTCAGCCAAATCAAAAACATGTCGGCCAGAAAGTGTTCGGTTTGTAAAAGAATCACCGATATATGTTAATATATAGAGAGAGAAAGTATTGGATTCATGTCAAAAATTCGATGTCGAGATTTTGATGGATATACACGTTTTGAGGACCCCTGAATCCAAAAAAGTGGTTTTCGCGACATGGTCTGTCTGTGTGTGTGTGAACAATATATCTCAAGAACGAAAAGAGCTAGGAGGTTGAAATTTTATATTTAAGTTAGGCACCCCCATGGGACGTGACACGAAGCTTTTGAACAAAATTGGCCAAAGAACTTCATCATAGTGTTGTATTTAAAAATTGGATAATTTTATAAGTATATTTTAAGAGAGAAAAAAGAAAAAAAAAATTGATTATGAAAATGAGATATGAAAAGAATAATTACCGTAATAATATGATGACAGACGGGGAGTAAATTAGGTTGGGGGGATGAACCTCTTATTTGCACAAATAACACAAGATAAAAAAAAACTAAACACACGAGAGAGAGAGATTGAGAAAGAAGTCCAAACGACTGACTCATGTCTCGACTAAATGACAAACCGCCTGACATGCAGGCAACCAGCAAACAAGCAGACATCGATCGATAGAGAAATAGCATTGCTCAGAGGAGCGCCCAAGAAAAAAAAATTATCAAATAAATTCTCTATTTATAAAAATTCCAATCACTCGCAAACTAACGGGGTTTTATCAGTTGGAAATTAATTCGAAATCTCCCTTTATTTACCCACCCTCAAAACTCACCCCCATATAGAAAGAATTTTCTCATTGCCCTCCCAATCATTTCTATAGACCTAATATAGAAAGAAGATAATTTTTTAATTATTATTCTAAGTTAGAATATTCTCATACAGAATTAGAAATTGTATGAAGAAATTTTTGAATTTTATTTTCATAATCAAGAAAGTTGATTTGTTATTAAAATGATTTGGTAAAAATAATGAAAAAAAGGGGGGGGGGGGAGAGTCTTCTATAGAAATCATAATCAAGTATCTTAAAATGAGGGAGGATTTTTTTAGGCCTATAAGAGATTTTAAAAGAGAGAATGAATGACCTTTCCCAGGAAATGATGAGATAAATAGAAAAAATTTGACTGTAGGACTTACCTAGTGAAGAGAGAGAAAGAGAGACCCTCGGGGTGCGCTTAGATGGGGATGCTCGGGCGACAAGTTCGATGCTTATAAGCTTATAGAAACAAATCAAGTTGTTAGTTAAAAAAAAAAATATTTTGGTTTAATTTTGAAAAATATTTAAATTGAATATTAAAAAATTATAACATGTAGTTAGGGATGAAACGATACCACTGAGGTATCGATACTTTTACTCGATACTGGTATCGGTTGCAAAGTATCGAGTACCTACTCGGTATCGATTGAAAAGTATCGATACTTACTCGTATCGGTCAATTTTTTCGTACAATTAAAAAGAAGAAAAAACAGCAGTAAGTACTTAGGGCCTATATTATCAAGATTCGCAGGAACTTTGCAGCCAGGAGATTAAATAAAAATCTTTTATTTAATTTCTATTTGCTGACGTTTCGGTCGCCAATCATGAGCTTCATCATCGAAGACCTCCAAGTAGGGCTGGACGGTAAACCGGTTTACCGGTAAAAACCGGTAAAAATTTTTTACCGAAAACGCGGTAACGAACCTCTAATTCGATAAAAACCGGTTTTTTTTTGAAAGTCGGTAAAAACCTATTTTTTCGGGCGGTAAAAAATTTTGGTTCTGCGAGAAAAAAAAATGTTTCGGCAAAAAATTGGCTCTCTAAAAAAAAGGTAAAATATTTTTCCGGCCGGGGAAAAAATTTGGAAAAATTTGGTTCCGCGGGAAAAAAAATGTTTCGGCAAAAAAATTGGCTCTCTAAAAAAAAGGTAAAATATCTTTCCGGCCGGGAAAAAATTTTGGTTCCGCGGGGGAAAAAAACGTTCCGGCAAAAAATTGGCATTCCGCGGGAGAAAAAAATGTTTCGGCAAAAATTGGCTCTCTAAAAAAAAGGTAAAATATTTTTTCGGCCTGGGAAAAATTTTGGTTCCGCGGGGAAAAAAAAATGTTTCGGCAAAAAATTGGCTCTCTAAAAAAAAGGTAAAATATTTTTTTCGGCCTGGGAAAAATTTTGGTTCCGCAAAAAAAAAAAAATGTTCCGCGGCGGCAAACTTTGGTTCCGCGGGCGGTAAAAAATTTTTACCGACTTTCGAGAAAAACCGGTTTTTTTTCATTATCGAGGTCGGTAATGAAAATCCATTACCGTCCAGCCCTACCTCCAAGTATGATAATATTTTTGTACAAATCAAAGTAAAAAGAAATTGTATATTTAATTTCAATGAATATTAAAATACCTAAGATCGTGTATAATCGTCAATATTCGCCCTGATGAAGGTTGGGATTTGCGACCGAAATGCCGGCAAATAGAATATTTAAAATTTTTTTTATTTAATCTCCTGGGTGCAAAGTCCCTGAGAATCTTGATTAAATCTCCACAACCATAAAACAACAAGTTCTTAAAAAAAAAACAACGACGACTAAAAAAAATATTCAGTTTTAGATGTACTACCCAAAAATAATAATTTTTCAAGATGTTTCCCTGTTGAATACTCCAATAATAAAAATTAAAATACAGCAGTACAAACCATTCCACTTATTTCTATTGTAAATAAGAACAAATCTACGTAAATGTTCGTCCGACCAAACTAATCATCGCGTACGTGGACCGAGTATCGATACGAGTATTTTTGACCGATACTTACTTGGTACTCAATTCCAAAGTATCGATTCCAAAAGTACTTGGTATCGAAAGAAAAGTACCGAGTAAGTACTTGTATTTACTCGTATCGTTTCATCCCTACATGTAGTCACGAATTATAATAAATAAATATGAACGATTGTTCTCAGTGCTAGTGGATAATTAAACATTTGCCATCCCATTCATTTTTATAGACCTAATATAGAAAGCAGATAATTTTTTTAATTATTATTTGAAGTATTATTCCCATACATAATTAAAATTTGTAAGAAACAATTTTTGAATTTTATATTTTTTTCATAATCAAGCAAGTTGATGTGTTATTAAAAGAATTTGGCAAAAATAATGAAAAAAATTTGAATCCCTCTCAAAAAGGAATCTGTTGGTAGCACGATTAAGGGGGGGGGGGGGAGAGGGCCTTCTATAGAAATGATAATCAAATATAAATTGAGGGAGGATTTTTATAGGTCTATCAGAGATTTTAAAAGAGAAAGATCTTTCCTAGGAAATGATGAGATAAATTGAAAAATTTGATTGTCAGGACTTACCTAGTGCAGGGAGAGATCCTCGGAGAGCGCTTAGATGGATGCTCGAGCGACAAGGTCGATGATTATAAAACAAAGAGTATACGTGTTGAGATTTCGCTTCGTTTTGATGCTCCCTCATTTGAATGTTGATTTGTTTTAGAAGACTTCTACTTGTTGCCATGAGACACATAAAGAGATGCTGTAACAAAAGAAAATATATTTAATTAATTATATTTATATTCTAATTAAATATCCATTTATTTTCTAATTTAAATACTGTTTCTTAAGTTAATATTTTATCATCAATTATGACAATTTATATTGAAATAATTTAGAAAGAGTTTATTTTAAACCACATTTCCTTTCCTAATTATTTGAAGAAATATAATAACTGATGTACTGCAGACAGACTTGACGGGCCCCGGGGCTACTTAATAATACTATAATGAGAAATAATAATTGAGCAAGAATGATTCTGATAACATTTTTTTTTTTTTTTTTACCAAAGAGACATTTCCTTAGCTAATTTAAATTATATTATTATTAATCCTCCTCCCCAACTATTCTGACTTTTCACGATGTTGCCTTCCCATCAACCTCTACATCCAGCATTCAATTTATAAACACAAACCCCGGCCAAATTCCCTAATATATTTAATTTAAAAAAGATAATGTTGAATTGAGAATTAAAAAATTTTCTAGTTTTTCAAATCACGAATTGATTTTAATAAAAGAAAAAAAATAAATTTTATTATTAGAGTCCTAGACTGAATAGATAAAATACTAAAATATATAAAAGTAGAAAAACATATAACACATATAACCAAGTATTTATTAATTTAAAAAAGCGCTTATTTAAATTAATAAATACTTGGTTATATGTTTTTCATAATTACCTCATGGACCAACACATGATATAGGCCTATATAATTCTTTATTTATATAAAAGTAGTTGTGTTGTAATAATGTTTTGTTATTATTTTGATATGATGTTTTTTATATAGTTATTTTGGTTACTGTTTTTTGTTATTAAAATCGTTTTTGGAATAAAAGACCTTTTTATATAAAGCTCTATCTTATTACATGGTGGCAGCGGTCTTTAATTAAGATTTTTAAATTAATTAATTAAATTAATTAATTTAATTTCTAAACAAAAAAATAGGATTTGCCCTCCCCTTATTTACAGCAATAATGGCCTCGAGTTCAAAGATTCATTTTCTGTTCTGGGAGTGACAGTTACATCTGATCTCTCCTGGAGCAACCACATCTCTTCTGTGGTTAAATCTACCGCAAGGAAATTGGGTTTCCTATTCAAAACGAAGCGTTACTTTTCCTCCCAACAACTCCTAATCCTCTATAAAGCCCAAATTCGGCCGTGTCTTGAATATTGTTCCCACCTTTGGCGAGGGGCGTCGAAAGACGCTCTCTCCTCCTTGGAAGCCATACAGAGGCGTGCAATTAGACTGATAGGTGATTCTACCCTTACTGCATCCCTACAGTCACTAGATCATAGAAGAAGAGTATCTGCACTATCTCTCTTCTACAGGTATTACCATGGTCAATGCTCTGCCGAATTAAAATCAATTATCCCACCCAATGCAACATATTCACGGAACACAAGAGAGGCATCTTCCCAGCATCCCTATGCTGTTCAGATCACGACTAACAGAACAAAACAATTTCATTCTTCCTTTGTCCCCATGACCTCCCGTGATTGGAACAAGCTCCCTGCGTCTATCTTCCCCAAAACCTACAATCTTCAGACTTTCAAGTCTAACCTCAACATGCATCTTCTCAGTTCCCGCAGTTGAGTTTCCCCTTTATGCTTCTCCTTTTGTTTTTATTTTCTTCCTGGCTGCATGTGACTATTGGTCATTATAGGTCTTCGGACCTTATGCAAAATTAGAAGTCAAATTTTATATGCTATTTGAAAAATATAAACTCACCAAATGGCAAATGGAAAGAAATAACGGTGAGTCATCTGGATTAACGACAAGAAGCCTCTGGGAACGAATTCTGAAAATAAAAATATGGGGAATGACTTCCCCGAGACTTTCTCGTATATTCTTTTGGAATTACGTCTGGGTGTGTGTGTGTGAACACGATTGCTTAAAAACCAAAGCAGCTAGATAGATGAAATTTGGTATATGCTCCTTACACTAAAATTGTAGATTTCTATCAACTTTTGGAGTAAATACGTCACTTGGAAGTAGTACTTTACTTAAAAAGTTTTTTCAAAAATTTTGAAATTTTCAATTTTTTTTGTTATATTATGATAAATTACTCTTTTTTAAAAAGTTTTTATACTTTGACATTTTTTCGAAAACTGAATAGTTTTTGAAATAATCACAGAAGAAAAAGAAAATTAACGAAAATTTTCATCAGACTGCCTGGCTCCAAACCCGCGACGTTTGGTATAGGAGGTAGGCACGCTACCTACTACGCCAAACTCGGGGGCCAATTGTAAGCTTTGTGGAGCAAGAAAAATAGAACGTTACATTACTGATGCCCAAATCAATTTATTCAGTCTTTATAACTTCTTTAAAAACCAACACATTGTATATGGTATAACATATTTAGTGTTTATAACTTAAGTTTTAACGTTATTACGTAAATTTTAACAAACCAAGAGAACTAAACATCAGCTTCTATATTTCTCAAAAAATATGGGGGGGACTCGTCGCCCAGCACAACTTTCTCTATCTTCAGTAAGCGAAAGTTGTGTTCTGTGCTGTCACACCAGATTTTTGTGTGGACATATATTTAGGTTACGACAGTAAGCTTAAGGTACATTTGAATTCAAGATTTTTTTTCTAAAACACCCTTTTTTTTCTCATTCTCACAGTCTTCTCGGCAACTTAAACCATTCAAGACTTTTACGATATACGATATCCGTTTTTGATAATTATTTAAGCCATTTGGTATCCAAATGGCTTAAATAAAATCATCGGACTGCCTGGGGTCCGAATCCGCGACTTTTGGTATACGAGGTTAGCACGCTAACCTCTACACCAAGCCCCGAGGGCTGAATTCAAGATTAAAATTTATAAACATGGGGAAATATTTATATTTTGTTACCATTGCAACAAATTCTCCCATCTTTCCTATGAAATACAAAAGTAAAGTGTACTTTAAAATGAGAATATCATCACACATTTTAAAAGAGCATCTAAAAAATAATTGATTTTTGAATTTTAATCAAAATCGTTGAGGCTATTTTTAAGAAAATCAAAAAAAACCTGAAAAACTACCTCAGTAAAGTACTAGTACTTTTTGGCCAATTTTAATGAACCGCTTATTTTCTCGCTCCAGGGGTGTCTATCTTAAATTCCAACCTCATAGCTCAAATCCTTCAAGCTTAAAATTGAACACAGACGGACAGATCATGTCGCTAAAATCATTTTCTTGGAAAATCGAAAATCCGAAAATCGGCCGTCAAAAATCGATTTTTTCGATTTTTTCAAAACACTGAATCGATTTCGATTTTAATCGAAAATCGAAGCTCAAAATCGATTTTCGATTAAAATCGAAATCGATTCGACCAACCCTAATTGAGTTTATAATTTAGAAATGAAAGGTAAGTTAATTAAGGTTTATAATTAATTAAAACGTCAGATATTTAATTTTTACTTTCTCTTACCTATGTATATATGTAATATATATAAGAGAGAAAGTATTGGTTTCATGTCAAAAATTCGATGTCGAGATTTTGATGGATCTTCACGTTTTGAGGTCCCCTGAATCCAAAAAAGTGGTTTTCGCGACATGGTCTGTCTGTGGGTGGGTGGGTGGGTGGGTGGGTGTGTGGGTGGGTGTGTGTGTGTGTGTCTGTGTTCACTTTTAAGCATGAAGGAATTGAGCTATGAGGCTGAAATTCTATATATAAGTTAAACACCCCCCGGGACCGGAAAAATAAGCTTTTTAATCAAAATCGGCCAAAGAGTACTAGTACTTTACTGATGTACTTTTTTCAGTTTTTTTCGATTTTCTCAAAATTCGCTCTAACGATTTTGATTAAAATTCAAAAATCAATTATTTTTTAGATGCTCTTTCAACTGTATATTCTCGTTTTGCCCTCAAAATTGTTTGAAGCACACTTTACTCTTGTGCTTCATAGGAAAGATAGGAGAAATGGTTGCCATGGTAACAAAATATAAATATTTTCCCATACTTATAAATTTTACATCTGACAGAAGGGAGGGCACGACCTTGGCATTTCATTTTGGGATGAAACTTCGGGTGATGATTGTAGACCGTTAGGGGTTCACCCCTTGAAATAGTAACGCGCAACGCTCAATAGATACGGAGAAAATGGCGTTTAAAAAAATTCAAAGTTCGCTTATATACTAGTTAGGCTTTATATGACAATGGCGACAATAGTCTAGTAGGTAGCGTGTCTACCTACCAAATGGGCGCTGGGGTTCGAAAATCTCAGCCTCTACTTATTTTTTTTTTATTTTATTGTTTTTATAATTAAATAAATTGATTATTTAATATTATAGATTATATATTAATGAGAAATTTTTGTGAACGTAAATGATGTTTGTCTGTTTTCCAACTGATCTTTTAAAAAATAATTCATTCTTCCTTGTAAAATTATTCCGCTTTCATTAATTGTGCTAGATGCCCTGAAAAAATTTTTGTTTCAAATGTTTTTATGATGATTATCATTCAGTCTCACGTTTGTAATAAAAAAGTATAATGTATTATATAAATGCTTATAATGTAAAATCAAGAAATAAGATTGAAACTTTTTACTTATTAATAGCCTAAATTATAGTATTTTGAATAATAGTTTATTAAATAATAGTGTATTTATTTGGTAGTTATTTAAAATATTGCTATTGAATATAATTATGATTTAAAATTTAGTCTTTTTTTTGTTAGCAAAAATAACACTATAGTTATTTATTAATAAATAATCTTTAATGATAAATAAAAAATTTATTTAATTTGTAAAAACAATAAAATAAATAACAATTAACAAAAAAAAAAACAAGTCGTGCACAGGATTC